>JAUCMU010002146.1:18030-29189 GCA_032275025.1 Enteromius treurensis | reverse complement strand
ACTAATTAAAACTCAGGTGATAGTGAACGTGTGACTTCGGCAGCGCTGGACTCAGCGCCGCCTGGTGGTGTAACAATGACATTTTGATTAAAGAGTACAATTATGTATACATATGCATAGATGAATCTGTTTTGATTTCTTGTTGACTTACAGATGGCAAAGAAGAGTAGTTGAATAAAAAAAAATATATACACAGCACAGCTTTAATAAAACGCCTTTTTTCCTGCAAAAAACCAGTCAGGCTAATTGATTGAACAAAATTCTAATGGACTTTGACATGGTCAAATGTACTTGAGGCTATTTATCAGACGTAGTATGGCTCAGACGTGACAAGCAAAAGCATTTTTTGGTAAAACAGCAAATGCACATCTCATAAACTTCAATCTCAGGGATCCTCTGCTTATTTGCTTAGAGAAGCACAACAACGAGCAGCAGTTTGATTCCAATTTGGCTCTATTGATCCCATCAGAGAACAGCAATTTTATAAGCATTGGTAGGACAACTTGCTTCATATTCCAATCAAAAGGATGGATTCCACCTCATGATTTAGGTACATTTGTAATTTCAAGCTGAATGAGATTTGCAGAAGCTATCCGAGGCAGTTCAGCTGTTAACAATGCCCTGGAACATGATAAGAAATTGAAATAGCATTCAGTTTGTTTCAAATTCTCAGAGACATCACAGACAATTTCCTAGTTTTTGTAGGGTAAATATCTCGTTTCATCTACTCCGTGAAAGCATTGTTTAAAAACTTTGTGCTTAACACACTTCACCAGAGATTGGTGAAAAACTAACAAAAAAAAAACCCCACAGTGGAACCCCAAAAGCAGTGCACAAAAACTACAATGAACAACAGAAGCGAATCCACATCCCAACACAAATCAGCACTCTTGGAGGAAAATTCATGCTTCTTGCAGATACATCCAACGTGAGTAACACAAAACAAAGCGAAGTGTTCAAAAGTTAATTTTTTCCAAAGTTTGCTGGAAAATTGAGACTTGCCTAAGACTGGATTTGGCTGCAAACAAACGCAGGATTACCTTCACCGTGGCGAAACAAACACAGACTTGTGACTGGACAAAACACCAGAAGATAAAATCTTCTCCCAGAGACTGAGATAAAATGTAAATATTTGCAATCGCAACAGATGTGCTCTATTAAGTGCAATATGTTAAAATCTCAAAATATGCTGCGTTCGGCAAATATAAAGACGTCCTGCTCTCCCAGAAATAATGTATGCGGTCTGGGAAGATTCATATCTCATTACAGTGAGGAGTGACAGAATGCAGAATGTACTTGGGTACTGAATTAATGTAAACAAAACATGCTTAAATGTGCTGTTTGCCTTGCCGTCGCGGTTGCCATATTGTGCACACTGTCTTCACAGTACACATCACAGCTGATTCCCTATGGCAAATACGGTCCTTATCTCGGGCTCGAGCAATCGCTGTACTTTGTTGTGCTCAACATACTTCAGTGACTCAGAAATCTGTCTCAGTCAATAGGCAGTAGAGGTGAAATGTCATTTTGAGTCTATTTATTCTATTATTTTGGTGAGCCCTGCATTTCTGCCAGAACATTTTGCAGCGGATGGCCATTTCATTGTGCTTGTGTGGCAGACAGTTTTGACAGAGCTGTCTTTGGTGTACAAGCGGTTCTACATCACCATTACATCGCTCGTTCAAACGTATAGTTTACTGCTCTTCAATAGCTTTCGATGGGAGCAAAATTTGTTATTATTAAAGAGTCAAATGAAAGACTAAACAAGATGCAAGAATCAAGTCACGATGACTGCCAATGTCTTTCCCTGGCGAAATGTGTGTGTGTGTGTTTATACATTTATGACAGTATGTAACATTTCTACAATGATTATGCTAAATTGCATAGCAAATGCATTTATCTAAAAATAAAATAAAATAACATAATATATGTAATGCCATAATATACAAGTGTTATTGGCCTCACAAATATGCTTTCTATAATACATGATGTTTTTTTATGCAACATAATTTTCTCTCTTTTGGTTTTGGGATGACACATGACCCATCACAGATTGATATTTCTTACAAAATACAGACACCTCATCAAAACGTCCCCAGACTACGTAACTCCAACATTGTTAGAAGCAAAAAAACAACAACTGTACAGTCAAAAATGTAATCTCAGAGTACAATCAACTAGAACAATTTGAGAAGCAGTCTCATTACTTTGCTCAGTCATTCATAAACATTGGTTTGCTTCATTGTCACATTGTAAACAGCAATTACCTAAATTATTGATTGATAACCTGACAGCAAAACAGTTGAACAACAAAACCGTTTATGATCGCAAGAAGCAAAGCATGCATCCATTTTCTCAGCTTTTCAATGGCAGTGTGGTACTCGTAATAGACAATAACTAAAAAAACCACATTAAAAACAAATCGCTAAGGCACTTCTTCCTTAATATTATTCTTCCATCTTGACTGTCCAAGTGAATTTACAGTAAACGGATGCTCTTTGGGCTTACGCACATCTGATCCACCAAATAGTCAGATCTTAGTCAGAAAGACAAGGCCAGGGTCTTGTTTCCTTGAACACAAGCTAGTACTGTAACTAGGAAAGAACAAATTATTTTGTTTGCGTTTCAGGCCTGCTGTGTGAATGTGGGCTGCTGGGCTCTGTTCTTAATGAAGGTTTACAGGGAGAGACATGTGACGCCGCTTCAGCCTTGAAGGAATATCGCTTCCCTGAAATAGATTCACCTTAAAAGACATCTACTCCCATGTGACAATATTAAATTAATGTGCACTGATTTTATATAGAGCAACCAGCACAAAAAGCAAGGTGAAAAATGAAATCTTTAAACATGTTTCATGGAGTTTAAAGAATTGTTACACAGATTAGCTATTCATAAAGCTGTAGATCTCACTTGGAATCATTATTACGCATATTTCCAATCCGGTATCACATTAAAGACAAGTGAACCAAGAAATTACACTAGGAACCTATTATGCATGCTACAAGGTAAGCCAATTTTTGAGGAGAATATATTGTACCTTATTCTGTGAAAGATGGTGGATACACTATAACTCTTTGTGTTAAGGTATAAGCCAATAAATTTACACATCTCTATTACTACTGCTCATATTTAAAAGGGCCTAAAAGTAAACACTTGCATCCAAACAGCAATGCTTTTTCATTTAATAAAAAGGTATCTAGTTGTAATTGCACCAATCCAATATCCTTTCTGCATTTTTTATTTGCCGTTAAACAAATCTCAGAGTTTTAATGCCACAGGGGTAAAAGGAAAACACTTTAAAATGACTGTGATGGCTTTAGCACATGCCATCATCTAAACACTCGGCACCACAACGATTTGAAGATTTTATCCTGCAAGCTTCAGATCTTTTCTGCCGCTTTTGAAATGCAAAATGAAAAGTGTAGCTCTCACGTTTGAGGAGTAATGGAAAATACTTACTGTAGTAAATTTTTTTTTTATGATTTCTCAGTGGATGCGGGAACAGGAAAAAATCTGTTATACTAACTTCAAACATTCTTCCATATGAAATGTTGTCATGGATACCTGTAATTAAGAGTGCTGACATTTACAAGAACACAATTACTACACTTAGCTACAGGGCGAGTGCTTTTGTATGAAGCTAATAATCATTAACCAACAAAGTCAGTGATTATCCAATAGGTCGACTGTTCACAAAAACTTTCATAACATAGTGTATGATTTTAAAGGTCTGTGAAAAATGTAAGGTGTGCTGCACCAGTGGACACACAAACATAGAAAAACAATGTTAACCTGAAGAAGGAAAATAATAATAATGCTTGTCATAGGATTGCTGTCTTTAAGGGATTCTTCTGCTCACCAAGGATATATTTATTTGATCAAAAACACAGTAGAAATGTGAAACATTATTGCATTTTTTTATTATTATTTTCTATGTAAGCATATTTTAAAATGTATTCCAGAGATGCAACACTAAATTTTCAGATTCGCTGATCGATAAACATCTCTGATTATTATCAATGTTAAAAACATCTGTGCTGCTTCATATTTTTGTTGAAAACTAGGATTCTTTGATGAATGGAAAGTTCAAAAGAACAGCATGTCTAGTAGTTTGTTGTTGTTGTTGTTGTTTTTGTAACATTATAAGTGTCTTTACTGACATTACCAATGACAAGCAGCAAATCTGCATACTGACAATAATTTCTGAAGGATGAAGACTAATAATGTATTAATAATGCTGCAAATTCAGCTTTGCATCACAGGAATAATTTGCATTTTACAAAAGAAAACTGTAGTATTATTTGACATTTTAACTGAATTTTTAATCAAACAAATGCATCCTTGGAGAGCAGAAGAGACTTTCAAAAACATAAATAAATCTTACCATTTCCAAACTTCTGTGTAGTGTAGGCCACTTTGTAGAACATAAAATGTGTAATCAAAAAAATAGACTAAATTTGGCTAACAGCCAGTAACACGTTTAAAAATGACACTGACATTAAAAGGTGATAATGAATCAGATGGTATAGACAGTCTTAAATAATTTTCTCCAAGCTTTTTAAGGAGACTCTCAGGACTGCTGCGCCCCTTCATTTATTTGAATTGCTAAAATTCAGCTTCCTTCTCCCCCAGCCATGTGCTTCTCAATGCAGGCACATGTACTGTTGCTATAACAATGTATCTATTATTTATTCACTCATTTTCTTAACGCCTGTGCTCTTATGAGTGCAGACACCTCATTAGTATGTGATCGCTGCTCAACATAACAGGGAGATCTGTGCCTCCTTTACCACAACCCCACCCCCACCTTGACACTTCCTGTTTGATTGGCTGTCTATGTGTAGATTTTTTTCCAATGGCAATCAAGCTGCAGTGAGGCTATATGAGGTCTGTTTGTTAAAGAGATGACACTGCAGAGGTTAGAAAAAGGTTTTACGAATCCACACGGGAGGATCGGATCAGCACAAAAGTGTGTGAATGAGTAAAGCAACTGGTGGAGAGCTTCACTGAATGTGCTAAATAAGTGAAAATATTCTGTTCTGAGGGCTTGTTAGATATCATAGTCAGACATCAGATAGCAAAAGAACCTGCAACATACGTAATATGGTTATATAATAATGTATATTACTGTAAAGTGATAATAAGTGTTTATCTGACATCTATAGGCTTTTTCTGTTCAAAAATCCTCAGAAATGGTTTGTGTATACTGCCTGGTTTCTAATATCTGATAATATATGGATATATGTAAATTTAATAGAACCAAATTATGACTAATTTATACCTTATCCAATGGTACATAATTGATAAAATAATTCATTTTAAACACACACACACACACACACACAAACATGCCATTCAGAATGATTGAGCTGTCTTAAATGAATCAGCTAAAAGAACAAATCATTCCCTCATTCATTTAGACAGTGACTTGTCACCATCTACTGGCATCTTCTTATTTACTGCATTTTCTTTTTCTATATTCACTCTTTTAAAATGTTAATCTCATAACTGTTTATGTAATTGTAATCACAATGTAAATGCACTCATGTCATCTCCAAGCTGCATTAAACAGTCCATGGAAATACATTTAATACTACCAAATACTACTTCTGTGCTACTAATAAGTACATTTTATGAGCTCTGCAGTGCTTTATGATTATAAATATTATTCTAAATGAACGTATCGACTACATTAAAAATATTTACATGAAAACGTTTGCATACATTTTAAATAAGTTACAAAAACTTCCCTCAAAAATGCATATAATTAAATATTTAACCTTACTGGAAGAGTTCTTTTCTACATATCTTAATATGTATAAACTGGTCATTTTCAAAAGACAAAAAGCAAAACAAAAACTACCATCAGCCTTCTCAGTGTTTATACCTATTCATCATCCTCTATATTGATCAACGGCTATTTACAAAACAGAAAAAGTTTGACTGTCATATGATCAGTAAGTATAACAATTCTAGTAGGTAATATTCAGTTCCCAAAAATAAAATGTTTTGTTTGTGTTCCTCCAATAATTCCATGACAAACTCAGGTTGTGTAATCATTTATGCTATCTTTCTCACACCTATCTGTACCTCTACAGTGCTGGGGTTATTCTGCGTTGCCAAGGGAACTTGCTTTTGAATTCAAAGTGATTTTGACTCAGAAATACCGACAGACTGTGCCCACAAAGAACTTCTATCACTGAATGCTCATCCTCTTATTGCAACACTTTCACTTGCAAATCAGACTGGACAAGCATGGGTGCAGCAAAAGAACTGTCATAATTACAAAGGGATTCAATCACAAAAACATCAAAGCAGAAATACAAAATGACTTGTCATGTACTAAGCAAGTGTGATGCTAAAGCCAACCACAAAGACTGAGAGGGGAAAAAAAGCTTTTTTAAAAGCAAGAATTCTGATAAAGAACAGAAGTTTCCTAGAGAGAAGAAAACAAAACGAAAACATAATGCTGCTAAGAAAAAAAGCAATATCAGCCCGAAACTATGAAATTGTCTCCCAGTCCCTCTGTGACCTCCCCACCCTACACAAACTCGAAACCCAGCGAAAACCACATCTATTCATGTTATGGTACTCTGGTTTCTGTTTTTTTTTACTCTTATATTTTGTGTCACTGTATGCCTTGTCTTCATTTCTTTATGACTGCGCTAGTGTTAGTTATATTGTTATCATTAATATCAAGCAATCCCAAATAAATTTCATCTGAAGTCTACAAAGAGGCTTGATGTTAATAGGTGGTGCAAAACTGAAAGCAGTAACTGGATCATTACAAGATTATGGGATAATATATGGGGTAATAGAAACTCACTGCAGAATATATAGCCTACTTCAGTGTTTCTCCACTTGTTATATTGGCGAATTAAGCTGAAAGCTATCAAAGTAGTGACTGGTTTGTTGCTGATGGACAAAGATTATTATTATCACTGTTCAAAGTTAAGATTCCCGGCAATTCAGTCTCGTTCAGTCAGTGATATGAAGTAGCAAGCATCGAGGTAAAAGCACATAGTACTCACATGCATGAGTGACGGAGAAACTGTTGGAGGACTCCAGGTTATCTACGTTGTAATTGAGATGGAAGGGTTTCTCAGTCATGTTCTGATTGGTGTTGTAGAGCTGCACAGCGAATCTGAAAGCGCTGTGTTCTTGCACGGTGGAACGCATGAAGAGCCCACCTTTACGAAGACCAAACAGCAATGTTTCAGAGATGATGCACAGATTTCATGCTTATAAAGAATGTATGAGTATAAAACAGCTGGCTTAAGCGTCAGATCCATTTAGACACATCTACTGTATGAATGTGTTCCAAGATTTTTATGCACGGGCTCGATTCGATTCGCCTCCATTCGTAGAAAGGAACTTTCTCTTAAGTTTATGAAAAGCGTTTGATAGCTGACGTGCATGCAGAGCGGAAAACCTAGACATTTTTTTTGCATACAGTACAGTAATGATAATCGTTTTATTATTTATGACCATTCTGTTTGGTATCATTGCCGATGGTTCCTTAGATTGCGTTAGTGCACTTAATACCGCAGGCAATGATAGCCTATGTCTTCATATATAACCTAAACACGCATGCATCGAAACCAGACATCGACATACAAAGCCAAATAAGTCAAGCATATCCGAGCGGACTCACCGATATTTATTTGATTGGGGAAGCCAGCGAGAGATGTGCCGAATAGCCATAATAAAAAAAGCAGCGCGCTTTGAGCCATTTTCTCTCCTGCCTCAAAAAAATCAGCCTTAGAAAACGAACTGTTTGAGGAGAATCATAAACGCAGAAATCCAGCCGTGAGTGAAGCGGAGCGACTCATGGAGAACAATTCTTCTGCATGTGAGGAGAGAGACAGACTGAGAGATACAGAGGGGGAGAGAGAGAGAGAGAGAGAGGAAGAGGGAGAGGGACTGGTGCTGAAGATGGTCGAGGCGACTGAGAGCATCTCATTCAGAGTGAGCGCGTGCGGCTCCTCCAATTGGACCAGCAGGGCGATATTGATCAAACTTGAACTGACGTTGAAGAAGAAGAAGATTTGGTAACACTTTCTATGAAGCCTGTAGATGTAATGCATGCGTTATAGCATAGAGGTTTTCATAATGTAGACGTTGTTGGATTTATTCACGAATTAACGGATTCACATCTATAATGCATTTTGACACTTATATTTTTATGTAATGCGTTTTGATGCACACTATAAACTGTTATATCTGCCCATAAAACGTTACAGTGCATTATGTTATAGGAAATATGCTGGATGGTGCAAGCAAATACCATTTCTCTGTTGCATTATAGGCCTAATATAATGACTATTCATATAATGAAAATAGTGCACATTGCAAATGTTTGAAGTACAGTTAATATACACTCTCAGAAATAAAGGTACAAAAGCTGTTCCTTTTCAAAAGGGACATGTTTGTTCCTAAATGGTCCATTTTGATAGCTTAAAGGACTATGTTTGAAACTTATAGGGAAAAAAGTGTACCTTTTGAATGATCATTTGATCATTATTTCTGAAAGTATAGCTATACCGCAGATATAGTCTATTCATTGACCGATGTGTAAAACTATTTAAAGAATAGGTAATTTAACTCATGCCTGGTCTTGTGTTGTAACGCATATCTAGACACGACTAGGTTATTAGCCCAATTCTACCTAGGGTTATTCTCCCTATTCATGAGAACATGCAGCTGGTTGAGACGTTTTAAAATAATCAAAATGCATTGAGAAGCAGTTCCAGTAATGTGGAATGCCACCGGCTAATATCATATCAAATGACCTCAGCCCCTCAGCAGCACCGCGCAAAGGGTCGTGGAGTTTATTCTAAGCATGTAATTATCTCAATTAAAACGCTACATTTGATACGTGACAGACAGCCTTTTGTTGTGTTTAGGTGAGAGCAATGCATGTATTTATTAAAAACGCAAAGTACTAGCCCAGTGACAAACCAAACGCTGTGGTAATGGCTACAGGAGCTCCTGGCGTTACAGCGATCGGTGCAGATGGGGTCACGTGGAAGGAAGACCGTATGATATTGTTTAGGAAGGCGCTGACGCGTAACCTGAAGCTCTTTAAATTGAGCGCCATCGATCGCTTTGTTAAGAATCGTTCACCGTAGCGTCATACTTTGAAGCGATTGGATTAACAACTGCAAGAAGCAAAGCAGTAGTGTTATACAGCTCGGGTTTAAAGTGAAAACGGCTTCTAAAAGTGTTTTTAAATGTTAAGCCTTGAGTGTTTAAACGCGACACAAACGCGCAAACGACACAGAACGTGTGCTCCAACATCACGGTCGTGTGCGCACAGATCGCCACTTAGAGCAAATCAGTGTTTGATGCAACACAAAGGGACACTGTCTATATGTGACATTTCCAAAAAAAGTTCGCAATTTGACACGTCACAGAAAAACATCGAGAAGCGGCACGATAACCAAAGACGCCCATCTTACGCGTCATAGAAGTAAAATTAATAACGTGGCAGACGGAATGCAAACGCCACAAAACACAATACACCCGTATTTCACACATACTGCTGAACAGTGTTAATGAATTAAATAAGCGTGAACTCAGCAAAGAGACCCAGTAGTGTTTTGTTACAATGACCCTTTTATATTGCAGCTATTACGGAGTCGGTCTGCTGTCCATGGTGCTGAACACATTCGACTCCAGATATGTAATTTCGTTTATTGAAGATTGGTGATGTGGAAAGATTGCCCTGTAGTGTATTTTACATTACAGCGTGTATTTACATAAGTGAGTTATGTGTAACTGCATGTAGCCTTGCCCGTCCCAGCCGATCAATGCACAATATAAACCTATGATTACACATTAATCCATAGCAGATCATTCCATTGGTATAACATCATTTGAGATTGAGTCTTTTTTGAGATTTTTAACTAAGATACACGTAGCCTTGCATTGTCTATCCTCTGTGTGTTTTTACCAATCGGAAGAACAATTCAAGAATGACAGTTCCATTTATCGTGGGCTGCAAAGCTCTACCAAAATTGAGTTTTTAATTGCATTGCAGACAGACAAGGCTTTTGCTATTGATACTAAAATTGGCTTGTGCCCCCAGTGCAGCATTGCAAAGGGAAACGTCATTGCACGTTCCCTTCAACAGCAATCTTTCAATCACTCACAAATGTGCTCACCAAAATGAGTAATAAAGAAGATGTAGAAGTTAATTTCAAGGCATTCAGTTTTTGGTCTTGGGAGATTTTGATTCCCCACCATCTACTAAGAAGCAAGTAGAGTGTTTCAAAATGGTCAATAAAACAACAATAATAAACAAAATTACAAAAAGTACATAGGGTGCGGAGCTTAGTTTATGGTTTTTCTTCTGTATTAAAACAATTTGTAAAATCTCTGAAATGTATTGTGTTCATTTTAGGGTTTATTTTAGATTCTGTTGGTTATTTATTCAATGTCATTTATACGAGAGGTAAGATCAAATGTATCTCTGTAGTTTTCTGTGGTTAGGCGACATGAAGTGTGTTTTGTGAAGGTGGGCGTCCACACAGTAATATACAATACTCTCCCCTACATTAATGTGTCAGAGTGGAGGAGCAAATCAGACCCCAGCATTGATTTTTCTGAGACTGTCATCATTGAGATCTACTTATGAGCACTTAGGTCACTCACCTTACCATCATCATCATCATATAAAAACGAATCCCATAATCATTAAAGGTTACAGTTTCATTTCTGCACCAAGACAATAAAGGTAATTGATTCGATTTAAAGACATATATAAGCATGTTTTCTAAATGACTTACCGTCTACACAAATGAAACAACTGAAAATCATAAAACAGACAAATAAACAAAACATTGTTCTGTCAAACAATGACAAACACATGTAGTTCAGTATTACAAGTGGGGGATATTCAAACAATGAAGGACAAACACAACTGAAAGGTAGTCAAGCTAATTTTATTTGCCTAGCGCTTCTCACAATACTTTGCAGTTTTACAGAACAAGTGCTGTAAATAGTGAACAATATATAGTTTAGATCTCTTAGATAGTTTAGTCTATATCTCTTTTTTGTTAGTGTAAAAAGCAGTATGTGTGTTATACTGTCAATTTAAGTTTTATGACCTTGGGGGGGGGGGGGGGGGGGGGGGGGGGGGGGGGGGGGGGGGGGGG
>JAUCMU010002146.1:0-18020 GCA_032275025.1 Enteromius treurensis | reverse complement strand
TTTTATGACATTGCCCCCCCCCAAAAAAAAAAAAAAAAAAAAAAAAGTAAATAAACTAAATATTAGAACTACCGTCACAATATTAGAACATGAATATGAGAATTTATTTGATATGACACCATAAATCTAATGTTCAGAACCCAGTATGTGTGAAATCGAGATTATTTTACCTTTTAATAGGTTCATCTCACCTAATGCAAATGAGCGTGAACAATAATATAATATTAACAATTTATTAAAAATGTAAAGAAATTTATTAACACAGCATAACAAGAACACAAAAATTTAGTGATGGACCTTCTTTTCTATTTTTGGATTAAATTACAGTTGGGAGAAGGCTACGTGGAGATAAATGAGTGGAATTTACATACCATTTGTCTTCAGTATTCCTCTTTACTCACTTATCACTAATTACACTGCACAGCACAGCACACGGACACTTTACACTGCCATTTTTATTGTGTGTGTGTGAATATATATATATATATATATATATATATATATATATATATTTCATATAGTTATATAGCCACATTCTATTCTATTTCTTTTTTCTTTAGAGTCATATTCTATTCCTATTTCCTTTTTTATTCAAATTTATTTTATTTTAGTTTCATTGCATATTTATTTACTTTACTTATTTTTCCATTCTATTTTTATTTTGCTGTTCACTTAAGTGTTTCTTAATGTGTCAATTTGTTGGGCAGTCGTGCAATACATTTCATTTCATGTCCTACCGTGTATGTATGTGAATGTGACAAATATTTTTTTTTTTTGATTTTAAAATAAATATTTAATTTATTTAAGAATTATTAATTTTTGATCCATTTTATTACCACGCGGTGAGACAACTATCAAACAGGAAATGATGTCACAGAGGACCCTTGTAGACTTTAGATTATTGGTGCATTACTAATAGGATATATTGCCCCCCAGAGGGCACTTCAGAGTGAAAAGAGTCGTATACCCATATTGATGGGTCGTTCCAAACCAGACTGCTCAAAACTGGCCACTTTGCACAGATTCTTTGCATGATGACGGTGCATCTGTATGGGCACGGGATGATGACACTTCAAAAAGCAGTTGTTTGGTCCAGGGTAAACCGTTTGAAGAGGTTATGGCATAGGGATGAGTCCTTTCAAATAGAGCACAGGGTATGTGTCACTTACATTAAAAAAAGCCAGAAATGCTCATGATATTTATGATTCAACGTTAGGGTTTAAAAACATTCACAAAACGTGCATGTCCGCAAGGTAAAAACAAAATAAATGTGTTTCTTAATGGTTATTTAGAGTTATTAAATATGCTAATCCCACAAGCTGGGGGTTGGTGTGGGGCTTTAATGTAACATTTTGATGTAAACATTCATAAGCTTGTATAACATTTCTAAAAACTTGCCACACGCACAACATTATTTTCCCCCGTATTTTTGAAACTCTTATTTTTGAGGTCCAATTTGGTTTCTTGTGGTATGTTTACTGTAGTTATGTGTCAGATGGACATGGTGGGATTGAATGATACAAAGTAACAGTGATGTTTATGTTTCCTGGATCCTCTGAAAAGGTGAGACTTTTTAATCTTTGCTTGTCGTGGTGATGGCCCAGATGTGTCAGGACCATTCATTCACCTTACCCCACATCTCGACTTGAAAAACATGCTCTGGAAAACTGTGGGATGTAATGACAGGGGCAAAACGGCATCATTCAAACAGACAGTTGGCTCAAGCCCCTCTACATCGGTGGAGCCTAGTGACATTTAAACAGAGCCAATTACTCTTTTTTCTCTCTCCTCAGACCGATAAGGTTGATGTCAAGTGCCCGGCTCCTTATGTAAGAGCAAGTTTGTGTTCACCCATGCCATCAAAAACCATGCAATTGCAAGTGGTCAACTAAACATCCTGAAGTGAGGGCTGAACTTCCTGCATGTTGTTTTGTCATCTGCTGCATCAGTGCAGAATGGCCTTATTGAGAAATACTGTGATTGAGATTATAGTTATTGAAATGTGTCACGACGCTAGAGTCGGCGTGACACACTTACAGAAATACCCGCTTGGACAGTCTTAAAACGCCACAGCGAGGGCTGTCACAATGCTACTCATGCGATTTGGTTTCTAAGCAAACGCTCTCTGCAGAAGTGTGACAGAGGCTTCTGTGTTATCAGCTGAGCAGACTGACACACTTACAGGCCCCCAGGGCCAAAATAGGCGTGGTCATGTGACCATGTGGATCTCCAGAACAGAGCAAAGAAACACGTGCAGAGCTCTGTGTTTAATAAAAGCAGAGGAAGAGACTGAAGTCCACGTGAAGCACCATTCATAACTCCTACCTCTGATGTGTGTCAAAGTGACATGGGATATTCAGCAGGAAAACTTGTATGGTGATGCTAGATGTTATCCAATGAACATGAACGGGATTGTGAATATAAATATTTTAATTTTTCTGTTCTGTATTAAAATAGAGCCAATGTAGGAAGGATTTATCATGGACGAGGAAAGACTTTTCAGAGGTGGAGCGACCCTTATATTTTTCATCAAAGAATGCAAGAATTATAATTCCTTCAAATAAAGGCCACAAATGAGCATTTGGAAAGGACACAACTAGTCATTTAATATATGGTACTATACTGTAGGGTTTTATCTAACTATCCGACTGTCTGGCATTTTAATTGATGAGAACCACCTAAATAAAGATAAATAATGAATTTAAAATGTCTATATTCAGCAAACAATAAATAAAACAAAGGGGAAAAAAAAAAAAATATATATATATATAGTAGTCAACATTTGAAGTTGATCAAAACCTTTCATTAAAGTTGTCCTAAAATAAAAAATAAAAGGGTATTTAAAATAATAAGAATATAATAAAATAAAATCAACCAAGAAAAACACATACATACATACATGCACACACAGACATATATAAATATTGTATATTTGACCAGTGACCGATGAACTGAATGTTTTCCAGGTTGGGTGTTTTCCTCTGTCCACTATCACTGACGTCTCAGCTCATGCACTAACCTGGAGCCCAGAGACCTTCTCCCTCAGAAGTGAAGGGTTTGGGACTGTGCTCCTTCCTGCAGTGACATCAGCCAATCAGAATTTTCATGACATAATTTCCCTGCGACTCCAGAGAGATGAGTCACATGCCTTCAGCTCAAAACAGTGGAGTGCCAATCCAAGCACGTCCTGAAACATATTTTGTTGACCCTGGTACAATATTTTAATGCAAAAATATAGTCTCGACCATATTTCTAGACTTAAACCTATCCTTTCCATAAGTAATGCCTAAAATCAGAAGAAATTATAGATGACTGACACTGATGTACAAGCATCAAACACTGATTGTAACTCCACAAAAACTGTAAACTGCTTCTTCAAATCTGATTGGTTAATCACAATGTTGACTCAGGGACATCTTGCACTTGGCAAAATATGGTTAGCGGCCAATCCATAGCACACTTCCAGAGAGGAATGCACTACCTCAGAGACCAACAGAAACACTAACTTTATCCAAGTTTCACAGACCTCCTTCATGTAGACTGCATGACATTTATCTTTGCAAAAGGCAAAATCTTGTGCCAAACCCTTGGGCCAGCTTCTCGTAATTAAATCAATGTGATTCATCAGACGCTTGTGCTCTCCACCGTTTCGCTCTTTGAGCGGACCCGTCTGCTCTCTGACCCATCTCCTCTGTCCCCGACACTTTATTACAATCAATTATGCATCTGAGTCATCCCTTCAAAACAGATCAAGCTGGCCGCCATGCTGTAAGATTAATACTATAAGCGTTACTCCTCCGTCTGATCACCATGGATATCACAGCCACCGCCGTGGGTCGAGTTGAGCGCCTGGTGAGGTGACAAGCTCTCGTGTGCCTCTCGGCTCTGTCCGGCGAGGTGGGTATTGTTAGATACTGCGTGGCTAATTGAGGGGAAGAAAGAGGTTGTCACGGCTAATGAAAGAGGTGAGGTGGTATGCCATTTAGACGTCGCTTTTTTTCAGTCATCACTCGTTCGCGTATGTCATCGGGGGAGGTAATCACTGAACTACAAGCACAGACATCAGGGGAGTTTTAAATGAAAGCGCTGCATTATTACAGTTTGAAATACTATTAAATATATGTGGAATAAATATGACTCTAGTGGCATAGCTGTTTATGAAAAACATAAGACATTGGCATTGCTTTGCAATTATAAAGGCCTAAATATGGTCAGATAGAGCAGTTTGCAGCTCAGCACCAATTAGAAATTGCCTTGTCTGTCTCTGCGGTCTGATTGGACAGGCAGCACAACAGCGAATATTTCCAACTCTAATGGTAAATCAGCTTTCCACAGACAGCCATAAAACAGCCGCACGCATCTTGCAGTGCTAGTTAATGATATTGGATTCTTACATAAATAGAGCTTATGTGTGGCAAAGTTTGATATAATGCCTCTTTGTTGTATTTAATAAAAAGAAAACACTGGCAACTACAGTGCGTAAAAAGAAAGTTTTTTTCATTGTTGTTGTTGCTTGTCCATTATGAAATAAGAGAGATGAGATGTTATACACTGAGAAAAGTTAAAAAGTGCAGAACGGGTTAGTTTTAGTAACTGGAGAAATTATGGGGGGAAAAAAGTCACCTACATCTTGGATGCCCTGGTTGTTAGCAAATAAACATCAAATTTTCATTTTTGGGTGAACTATCCCTTTAACAAAGGCTTCTGTGCAAAATATATATTTTCTTTTTTTTAACTCAAGTGATCAAATACTTATTTGACACAGTAATTCCCAAATAAATGGTTAAAACACCATTCAATGTGATTTGTGGATTTTTCTTTTTAGATTCTGTCTCTCACAGTGGATATTGCACCTATGCTGAAAATCCATGATTTCTAAGTAAAAGAACTTGCAAAATCACAGGGTGATCAAATACTTATTGACCTCACTGTATTTATTCATATAAATTATACCTTGCCTATCAATCTGTTTTTAGCTTGATCTGAAACTGCATATTATAGCTTAAGCTTGTTTATTTATTAATGAATGTACAGTATTTGCAAAGAACAGTATAGTTGACAAAAACAAATTGGACAGTGTCCTATGGTGTGGCATAGCAAAAATATAACATGAGAAAAGTGTATCTCCATTCTTTGAATAACAAATAGAGGTTTGTCTTCAATTTAATATTAGTACACTATTATTCAATACGTCAACTACCCATAATAAATCAAATCGGATTTGAACCAAACCATAAATGTGATTTGATATGACTTGAGTATGAAAAGAAATGTGACAAATTAGTTTAGTTGTTGTTGAACTACACAATATATTGAATTAAAACTTATTTATACTATGACTTATCATTTCAGAATAGCTTTAAAGATCCAATAGGTGTGTAAAGATTAGTTCTTTTCAAAGAGAGGATTTAATAAAGATGAATGCAACCTTAGATTGAGTGATTTAAACCATGAATAAACAATTTTTGCAAATAAACATGTCACGTGAGAAGCAGCGCTTGTATTGTGTGCACACCGTCAGCAGTAGGTGTGGTTTCTCCACTGTCATCTCATAACTTCTCCTAAAAGAATAAACAGAGCAATGCATCTGCCAACTGCTGTTTCTCCTCTGTGATGTAGTGACCTGAGCACATGCACTGCTTGGCTGATGGGAGTCAAATACTGCTGCTGAATCTGTAACAGGTTCTGGTAGACTCATATATTATGCATTACAAAAGCATTCATAATTCCTTATAGTGCAAATTGTATTGTATTACGTTTTTCTTTTAATAAATAATCACAATAATAGTCGTTACATCTTTAATGATTGAAGTACCATATAAAACACAAAATGTGGTATTGATTATGTGTTTTATGCAATATATTTCTTAAAATGTGCAACCAATCACATGCATTATGAGATAAGAAAGCTTGGTGCAGGAAACCTTCACCCACACTATTGGATTCTGTTGTCGAGGCAGTAGGTGGTTCTCACACATAATACAGGAAAGACAAATTTGCTGTTCTGTATGTTCTGACTCAATGTGATGTATTGATGTTGATGTGTGCACACAAGCTCTTCATGCACTGTGATTTTCACCCATGTGTCATCAATTTACCAGAGTTTAGTAATTTCTTACCTCTTTTTTCACATGCAGATTAGCTATAATCGTATGTATGTGTATGTGTTTCTTACACTTTAGATTAGGATATATTGACTATTAACTAGTTGGTTGTTAGTATGTATATTACTAGCATATTGGCTATTTATTAATTTTTATAAAGCACATGTTGCTGACTTATTCTGCATAACTGTATTCTAGATTATTTAACTTCATCCAGCACCTAACCAATACCTAGAAATTACTTTAATAACTATTAGCAAATTAGGAGTTAACTGAGGAGTTAACAAGTTAATGGTGAATTTTTGTTCCTATTCTAAAGTGTTACTGTTCCTGTTTGTAGCAGTCTTGTTGTAAGTGATGTAACATGGTGAAGGATATATAAACCAGGTGACAGAAAGGTGAAAATCTGCTCTCGAATTAAAGTACAGGATTTTACAATACACAAGATACATTTAGAACAACATTTTAAAGGGATAGTTCACCCAAAAATGAGAAATTATGTGATTATTTCCTCACCCTCATGTAGTTCCAAACCCTTAAGACCTTTGTTCATCTTCACAACACAAATAAAGGTATTTCTTATTAAATCCTAGAGCTCTATGACCCAATCACTTACCCCCATGTCGTTCCAAACCTATAAAAGCTGTGTTCGTCCTCTGAACATATTTTAATATAATTTTTAGATGAAAACCAAGAGGCTTGTGACTGTCCCTAATAACACCGTTGAGGTCCAGAAAAGTATGAAACACGTTGTCAGAATACTCCCATCAGTGGTTCAATCGGAATGTCATGAAGCTACGAGAATACTTTTTGTAGGGAAAGAAAACAAAAAAATATGGCACTATAAGGCCGAATTGTTGAATAAAGTTGTTATTTTTGCTTTCTTTCCATAGAAAATATTATCGTAGCTTAATAACATTCAGATTAAACCACTGAAAGCAGATGGATTATTCTGATGATGTTTTTCATACTTTTTTAATCCTTCATTGCTTGGCAGTCAGTGGGAAAGTCACAAATCTCCCGGTATTCATCCAAAATATCTGAAATAATAATGAGTACTGACCAAATTTTCTTTTTGAGGTGGAGTAACCCTTTTTCATCAGACAATAGAGATCTAATTACTAAGTTATTTGACTGCTATTACTTTAAGACACACTTTCTCATAGTTTCATTTGTGCTTTAATATGAAATGCTATAGCCGACAGGCACATATAATGACTGATACAACAGGAACATTCAATTTTACTGACATATGGTCTGACAGCATCTGACCGCAGATCATTGTTATTCTAGCTCCTCGTCTTCTGTACCGTTTCTGCGCTTGTTTGACTCTCACCTTTCTCTTAGGTGAAGTGAAGAACACTTCTAAAAAAAAGTCTTCCATTTGATGTGGTAAAGATATTCTGCGTCTAAATAAACATTATTCTTGTCAAGAAAAAAGAGACAGGCGCTGCAGTTGTGAATGGCGTGGCCAACCCTAGCCCGCCCCTGCATTAATATTAATTAATGCATTAATTAATATTTGTAATGTCATTAAACTGGAAAAAATCATCACCACCATTAACCCTCTATGTATATTCTATGTATGTATGGATATATTTTTAAATAATAATCTGAAACTCATCATGATAAAAAATAGTGAGCACACAGGAATTAAATAAATACTGACACCTTTCACTGCAGACCTCAGATGCAGAATATCAGAGCTGAGCCCTTGATGTTTGCACCTCAGATTGAACTCAGATTGTATTTGAGTTCTTCAATTTTGCTGCTCTTCACATTTTGGCGACATTAAAACTGTTGCAAAGCAGCAACATTAAGGAGCTCTGAGCTGTAATCTCTGTGTTCACATTATACTAATGAAATTGGCGGTCTGAGATATAAGAGTATTTCGACACTCAGGTGCTTTGAGATTGGATCTGGCACTGCACACAGACCTCTACAGTCAGCAGGTTTGTTTTGAGGGCTGACTTCTGCATATTCAGCAATAATGACTGAGAGCATTTGACACGAGGCTGCCCGTGATGTGAGGGACGGCAGGGGACGGGATCTGGGCCATGATGTTCCTAATGTCCCAGACACTTGTAAATTCTTCACTCTCAGGTTAATGCAGTGAGAGATGTGAGGTCAGCCCTCTGTTTAATAAAAGCATGAAGAAAAGATCCTCTGCTTTGGGAAGTAGGACAAATGCTGTCTTAAAATGACTCTGTGGATGGACTGAGTTTCTGGACATAACTCGAAATGAGGTCACCTGAATTTGGAAAAAATACTGTTGAAAGTTTACAGTCATTTCTTTGAAACTCAGAGCTCCCAAAACAGAGATCTCAAAGAAAAGTTGTACTTTTTTGTGTTTTTTTTTAATTAATATTTTATTTTATTTTATTTTATTTTTTTCAAATGTTGAGAATGTAACAAATTGCAAATACAGTTAAAATATACTGGTTATTGATGTTTACAAGCATATTTGCTAATATTGCATCAGCAATAAAAAAAAAATGCATTACACACTAATCGATCAAACAATAATAAAACTAAGTTCAGTATCATAACCTGATTATAACAGCAGTAAATTTGGCAGAAACAATGAGATTACAATGCTCACAATTTTTAATATTATTACCTGCTACATTTTCATAGTTATTATGTACAATGTCAAATTTTGGGCTTTTTAAAAGTAGTATAATCTAATAAAAGTGCATATTGAAATTCTGCTGCTGTTGGTGCGTTAAAAAAGAGCTGTGCTTGTATTTAGCATGTGCATCTATCATCCAGTCACCTCTGTGCTGGAGTTTGTGACTAATAAAATCACAAACAAGCCTTTGGCCAAATGACAAGGTTCATTTTTCAGCTTCTGTGCTGAGTTAAGTAGCCTAATATGTGAGTGTATAAGGAAGGAGAAGGAAAAGCAGACGGCACAGTGTCATTTTGAGAGGCGATATCTCACTACCGACGCTGGATGAAGGGTCTTATTGACACTTGAGCAGGTGGCCTGACCCCAGTAACATTTGTAACAGAGTTGCAATATATCTCTGGGAATAACGTCGATATGTGTGCCAAGCCTATTCGGTCGTCGTCAGCTTGGCCAATTATGTTGTGAGTGTGGTCCTGCACCTTTCATATCCCTGAGTGGTCACATACAAACAAAGGTTCAATTGTCGGGTGATCACGTACCTCGCATTCCTGTGCGATGAAGGTGCTGTGGATGAAAACGGCGGTAAAGGGATGAACTTCCAGAAATTCTCCACAAAAAAGAAAGAAAAAAAAATGCATTCTGCCACAAAACAACATAAATCTTTTTTTTTTTTTTTTTTGTATACAATTAAGACCAATGGTTAAGTACAATGCATTCTTTTTGCATACATTCTCCCCCCTCCCTCAAAATTTCTCAAAAAGTCTCAAAATTTTGTGCATGAAGTAACATTAAAATAAACTGGTTTAATAAAATTAGTTAGTTGTCAATGCTTTTCTACAAGAAATATCATATCTTTGTATTTAAACTAGTATTTATATACCAAGAAGGTCAAAATATCTGGAAAGAGATCTGAATTTGCATTCCCATTGATCTCAATGACAGCTGCTTGGCTGGAGCAGGACCCCTTAGAGGGATACAGTCTGCTTGCTGCCATATTTGCTTAGTTCATGTACCTTTGCTTTTCAGCAATAACCTGCAACGTAAATGCCATGTGATTACTCACTCTGGAGCACCAGAAAAATTAAGTCATCATGCCGACTGTACCACAAGAACACATACAGTCCTAAAATAACTATATAAAACTAATATAGATATTATAATTGTATGATTAATAATATATATGTTATACACAATAATTTCTTATATTAAACACATTCATGGAAGGCCAGCACATTCAACTTGGGCTTGGTGTTTCAGGGACAATGCAGTTGCTCCTGTTTTTCTTTTCAATGTACTGTAAATTATTTATTTTATTGCATTAGAGAGTAGATTGTTTAATTTAAATGTTAGGACACAATTTTATTGTTAAAAGCACTATATAAATAAAAGTTGTTGATCGGTTGTTGAGTTTTCTTTTTGAGTTCTTCTTTGTAGAATTTTGAATTTTTTATTTTTTTTTTACGTTTGACTACGTTGGGGGCACATTACTCGTTTACCTACACAATTGCAAACAACTTAAAATGTACTTGAAACTTAAATTTGGCATTATTACACACATACTACAGCATTTACAATACTACAAAATTGCATAGACTAGTGCACAAGTATGCATATACATTTTTACGGATATGTACAGACTAACCACTGAGCCAGGGTCATTAGCCTTGAAATGTGTAATTTCTGCAGTACTAGTGGGACCAAACCAAATGACAAAAATAAGACTGAAGAAAATGTGAGCGGTGCTTGCCAAACTCACCGCCACGATAGGGTTTGTGGGTGGTTGGCAAGACATTGCTTTGCAGCTGCGTGTTTTTCAATCACTGCTATGTGTTTTATACTTAAAACTATATGCATTAGTGTACATTTCTAATCCTAAACATGATGAACATTCACTGTGATGTTGGCCTTGCGCCATTTAGCCATTGAATTATGTCTAAATAGTGTCCAATTGAGTTCATCCAAGCATGCTCTCTAATAACTGGCTCTAATCTACAGAAATCAAAAAAAAAAAAAAAGGCGTAGCTAATAAACAAACTCAGGTATCAGTGAAGCCCTTTTTGTCGCAGAATACTCCAGCGTGATCACACAATTATCTTCCCGCACCAACGGAGGCACATTCATCGCCAACAGCAACCCTGTTATCTGCACGGATTCGGCTCCGCCATGACTCTCAATTAAAGCGAACATAGCATTAATAATGAGCTTTTAATCAATTTCTCACCCTTCATGCTGTGAATGCCCCGACTGGTGCAATCAAGATGGAGATTGTTCCAGCTGACACACGAGAATGTTTTCCAGAGAACTTCTGTCTCTGCTCTGCCTAATGTGGGCGGGGATTTTAGCATCTGCATCTTACAGGAGTTGAAAGCACCTCGGGATGTCGTGCGGAGGTCCACGCTGATGTTCTCGGCAAGATGTGTGTGGGTGGAGGTGGCACATTTATTTGTGCTTTCTGAGGTACAGAGATGCCAACGTTCGGGATGGAGTAGCCTGGATATTCAGCATGAGCGCTGGCCTTGAGGTGCAGGAGTGTATTGTAAATAAAAGAGCCCTTGTGTAGCTTGCAGACAGAAAGTGTGCACTCGCTGGAGAAGAGTTGTTCTGAATAACCTTTTGATGCTGTCAAAAGAGAAGCAAGAGAGAGCTGTGTGCTCCAAGGCTTGAGTGGGTGTTTCGATGAGGCAGTCGGAATACATTTCTGTCCTTTTTTCTCGTTTTAAGCTGCACATATAGCATTTTGCAGATTTAGTGGTGTTTACTTACCCAGGGAGTAATATCTGAATGCTAATGAGAATCTTACTTAAGGGAGTGCTTATTTTTATGATAATAAGAAATATGAACTACGTACTGTATAGAAGAGAAAACACACAAACACTGGTCTGTTGGTAGATTGTAATCAAATGCATAGCAGAATTATTGTTTAATCCGTCAATAATTACTGGAAAAGAAATTGTAAGGAATAACCCCCCCCCCCATTTGCAATCAGTAATTATTACTGCAATCAGTAATTAATTCAGCACTGAATAAGGACAAATTGGCTTTTTACTGTAGTTTTATTTTCATATCATTGAACACCGTTTGTCTACAGTCCATTTGGCAGTTGAGTTTGGCATCTGTCCAAGGTAGACTTTAAGGGCTAGTTTATATAACACAAAATAAGATATTTTAAAGAATGCTTAAATGGTGTATGTTCATTAAACTTAGTGGTGTCCAAAACAACATTTGTTTTGGTTGCTTCATTTCCAAATTCTGCAGCGTTTCATTGGCTATGTTGTGAGTGTGTTTTAAGTTTACTATAATAGAAACACTCTGTGACTGCACTTTCAGTAGTAATACTACAAGTTCCTTTAGCCCACTGTCACCTCAAATATGAACTGAGCAGTGCCTATTTTTCATTTTCTCCCCGTCTTTTTTACCTTCTACAACGCTCACCCAAAGCACAGAGTGCCTATTGTTTTGTGTGCTGTAATGAGCTCTTTTTGCTCAGTGGACTGTGTGAATATGCAGTGTTATATTTAGCAGCACACCCCCACCACAGCACTTTTCAAAGATGCTTGTGGCTAACCCTGAATCCCCTATCGAGCCTTAAAGAAACATAAAGAGGCGCGATACAGAGGCCTCAGCACTGGAGAATGAAATTTCACGCATACAGCGGGAGATAGTCACAAAATGTTGACTGGCCTTACAAAAACAGGAGGAATCATTGCAAAATCACAACAGAGAGTAGATATGCTCCATTATCCAGCTGAGTGCAGAAAAACAGAGCGATGTTTTTTTGTTTTTGGCCAATATATTCTAGAAATGTTCATGATGCATGCTACATTTTAGACCAATAGTGTTTTTTTTTTTTTTGACCTCTGCTGCTTTAATGGTAGCCGGCAGCATACATCTAATTCTGTTATGCAGTGTATTAAGGCTCATAATAAGTCTAAAGCTCATTTAAACACCATATTATATAACAGACCAACATTTTTAAGGGGAAAAATATAATGACAATGATAAATAGTACATTTAATTTAACATCCCCCCTCCCCTGAGCTTGGTACAAAAGCATGGTACAAGTTCTATCATGTGTTTTATTTCCAGTTTCAGACCTCTGATAAATGGCTCCACGTTGCACTTTGATTATGAAAATGCACAGAACTGTTTATTGCTTTTATCCATTTAATCCATGCAATTTAAAATGCAAAAATTGTATTAACATAATTCCTTTGTTTTATTCTTTACCATTTTACAAAATTACATCCGAAGAAAAGACTTCCACTTTTATTTCAAATGAAATTATGTAAATTATTGTGTAGGGTTTATGCAGAACCTGATTTTGCTGAGTTTGATGTGTTAGTTACATCTTTGTTGACCCTGAAACCACATTTTGATAAGCCAAACAGATTTGAAGAACTAGTTTATAGTTTTTGTGAAGTTTAGGCTTAAAATCAGTGTTCAGTGCTTGTACATCAGTGTCATTCATCTATCATTTAATCTGATTTTAGGCATGACTCATAGGTAAGGTTAAGTTTAGGTGTGGAGATATGAATTTTTGAACTAACATATTGTTCCAGAGTCAAGAAAATATGTTGACCTATGAAATATATCAAACTTAGCAAAATCGGGATGTGCTGGGGTTAGGTTTATTGGTCCCACTTTATATTAGGTTGCCTTAATTACTATGTATTTTAAGTTAAGTTAATGTAAGTAAAAAAAAAAAAAAAAAAAAAATCCTATATGTAGTTAAATCTGTAATTAATTTCTATACTTATTTATAATTTGAGTTAAAAACAATTTTAAATAATAAATAAATTATACATTTATTTATATTTACACTGTTGACCCATTTAATAGACCAGGGTTGGCCAATCCTGCTCCCGGAGATTGACTGTCCTGCAAAGTTCAGCTACAACTCTAATCAAACACACCTGAAGCACCTAATTAAGGTCTTCAGGATTGCTTCAAATCCTGATACTTTGCAGGACAGTCGATCACCAAGAGCAGGATTGGGCACCCCTACCATAGACCTTAACCCACCCTAAAACCTACCCATCCTTCCAAACCTGTCCCTAGGATACTGTATCCCAACTCAACAGCAGAAGTGTTTTGCAATACAATTCGAACACAATAAATACATTGTACTTATATTTTTGATGTAAGTACATAGTAGTTAAGGCCACCTATAAAGTGGGATGTAATATAAAGTGATGATATCACTCCACCCCTCCCAGCATACAAGTGAAAACCCACATACACATACACAGCTGTGGTGGTTTCACAACATTAAACTGTGCATCATTCCATACATCCCGCCCTTTACATCTGTTATCTGTCTGACCAAGTAAAGCTACAAGCTAAATTAAATGTTAGAAGTTAGGACAGGTAATATTCACCAAATGACAAAATTAAGTGAGTTCCATCTATTAAATATAGATATATCCACATATAATAAATTAGCAATTTTTCTTGTATTTAACATCCAAGATAAAATACATTTTCACCGCTGTACCAACAAGCAATGTGTTTTGTTTAGTTTTTTTTAGCTCAATTTATTTATATTATTTTATTATTTAGTTGTGCAGTTGCAGTCTATGTCTTGTTTGAAATGAATAATTATTTTATGCAGTTTTGTGTATGTTTTGTGGTAGGGTCTTTTTGTATTTAGTGGATTTCTGGTAGTAAAAAAAAAAAAGAGTATCCTTCCATTATACCAGAGTAAAGTACTTTAATACACTTGAAAGAAGAAATATATATGCTAATTTAAATCTGAGTGGATTCAATTAAATTCAGACTGAATGTTAATACAGACATAATTCATTCAATTAGTCACTTTTATTTATATAACACTTTTAACAATACAGATTTTAGCAAAGCATTGTAGGACAGCAATGAACATTAAACTTTCAGAATGATTTTAGACTTTCTTCAATTAAAAGACGACTTCTAAGGTTTACTTGCAGTCTGATGTGGAACAAAGCCACGCTTTGTACTCCACATCAATGAGAAATATTGTTTCGTCAGTAAAGGTAATTTGCTGCACACCTCGAGAAGTATGTATAAAAAAAAAAAGAATACAAAAACATACATAGCTTCATTGTTTTATTGACATGCACAACGTGTATCTCAATCTCACTTTAAAAACAAAAGCAAAACGTTTCTTACTTCAGTCTTAATGTAATTAGTGTGGTTAATATTTTTCCCTCTCTGAAGTCCATTGAGAATAAACACTGTGAAGATCAGCACTCAGTTAGTGTGGCTCAACCTGGCTGTGTCTGTTAATGATACATCCTTATCTTTAATCAGCACAGCAGCAGTACTGAACCACAACACCAGCAGAGAAGCATTACATGTTACATAATACATTCAAATTATATTAAACCTTTACTGAGAGTTCACACCAAAAAACATGAAAGCCATTTACCAAACCTCATATTGCACCAAACTGCATCTATACTTATTTCAAGGCTATAGAAGCCATATATAAGTCATTATTCATTCACCACAGCTTTCAAATACCATTAACATGCATTCAATTGTGGTGCCTCAATATTCACGTTAGTATGGATAGTAGCAGAATTGTGTCTTTTCACAGCATTAATAATAGGTTTGCTAGATGGTGTGTCTGATTTGTGACCCTTTGAAGATCAATGAGTTATGTACTGCTCTAACAACCATCCCACTATTGTTTTATTTAATGATTGTACAACTCTAATCAAATCATAATCCCAGAGTACACATAGAAAGCAGTGCAGCACATGATGAATTTGAGCGTTATGTATCACTAGAGCCCATTTAGGTCTACACATTGCCAGAAAAGACAAGAATTAAAAGATTGCTGTTCTCAGTACAAGCTAATGACCGGATTGGACAGCTATAAATATTATATGAGTGATTATTTGGAAAGAATAGCGCTGACAGTTATTGTGACAAAGCTTTACTGTAAATTCGTATTTACATGACAAGCAGTGCAGGATTTGAATATTTAGGCTTGAAATCCCTCAATTTGCAGCCAGTCATTTTGTTATCCTGTCCCACAGCTTTCAAATAATTTAGAGGACTTTGAGTGGCTACACAAAGAAGACTTCCTGCTTTAAACCTCTAACACACCATTTGAAATTCAAAAGAGAAGGAATGAATTAGGCCTTTCCTCCCATCTCTGGGCAGGACAACAGCTGGTGTAGTAACAGCATGGATTGCAAAGTGACTGTCTCGCAGAAGAGGACGCAGGATCTAAAATCCTCCAGGACACGGGACATCCATGTCTCAAGTATCGTGAGGATGTAGATGGCGGTTTATGAAACATCTCTCATCTGACTGCCTGATAGCGCCACTAAACTTCCTGTCTTTGCAAATGAGATTTTAATCTGTGGTTCCCCAGGGATGTGCTGAAGTACTTCCGCTCATGCTGTGGCTCCCAGCAGCACTCTTGTCTGTCACAGACAGATTGCACCGCTTGAAACAATTCTACACCTCAGAAACACAGGGGTTCTATTCCTACTCTCCAGCAATAAGGTCTGCCACGCAAGAAACAAGCAACAGAATGTCTAATACACAAACACAAATCATTTTATATTACTTACAGTGCTGGAATTTGTCCCATTTGCGAAAGTAAGACTAAATTACGCTTTTCCAGCTCTGCTCCTACCATCCTGCGGAGTTCAACACTAACCCCCATTCAAATGCACCTGAACTGGCTAATAAAGGTGTTTAAGATTACATAAATTACAGACTAGGGTGCTAAAGCAGGACTGGCACTGAAGTCTGCAGGACGGAAGCTCTCCAGGAGATTAAAATTGTTAGGTATGTTTTGAACCAGAATCCCAGCTTCAAAACATACCTAACCAACATATGCTGTTTTTTTCAATAGAGCTGGTCTAGACGTTATCTGCATATTTTGGCTTTGCCCATAAGCAAACAGTTCACATTCACAATCACAGATCCTGTGCAAACCTGTGCAATACATGTAGACTTTGAGTTCTCCTTGAGTTCTATCTTGGAGTCGTATAGGGCCTGCAGACTTGTAAAAAAAGTCCCAGAGCTTTTGAGAAAACTCTAGCTATATTTGTGTGAAATATTCATTGAATGGGCATAAACAATCTGTCATTGTAGGCTGACACAAATGCCGCATCCCAGAACTGACGCTGAGTACTTCTTCTTGGGCATCTAACCAGAAGGTTAAACCTCTACAACAGCCAGTCTTCATAGCACCATCTGTCCTCCTGCTGTCAGAGGACAAAGTGTGAGAAGTTGCACTGCGGCATAATCAGCATAAGACCTTTTCCATGACATACTGTAAACTGAGTATCGGTTCCCCATTCCACTAGCCACAGGACGATCAAACATCTCTTTGAACTTATCATCAAATGACTTGTAAGCATGTGTTCCTTTGGACTGCAAGAGGGAAATGTTCAATGCACCATGATGTCTGCTCTGGAACGGTAAGTTTTCTGCGTTCAAGAGCAGGAAAAAATGATTCTTCATGCAGAGGTCACCCAATTTAATACTCTCCCAGTTGGAAAGGAAGTACTGTAAAAAAGCAAAAGCTGAGCTGCAGCACAAAATAAATAAAATAGTGCATTAAAAATCCTTTATCTGGTTAAGGGAAACTTTATGCCGCTCAGGTAGAACTGGAAAATATTGCTTTATTAGCACAACCAAACGGTTGATAAAGGAAAATAAAAAGAACTTTATACAAAGGGCTTTGAACATAAACATTAAGTTGACAAAAATGTGAATTTCTCCAGCTGATGTATCATATGTGTTAATGATCATACAATACAGTATGCGGGTATCGGACAGTGGATATGACGTAAGTTAATCTAAATCCTGTGGCAAAGAGGAAGCTAGAATCATGATTAGTAATGTGTGAAAAACCATAAAAATTAACATTTCAATGAAAATGAATTATACTAACTTAGACAGATCAGAAATGTACAGCTTTCTACAATTGAAGGCCAAAAAAGCAAAGATCATACAAGGAGAATTTATGAACAGGTGAACAGCACTATTATGACAAAGGCAAGTGCTCAAGCAGGTAAGTTTAAGACAAAAACATTGATGAAACAGAATTGTGTGAAATAACCATAACGCATAATTTCATGTTAGTATCATGTAATCACTGAAAATTCTGTGATACTACCACGGAAAATATTACAATGTAATTCAGTGACAGGCATCAGCCGTGATCCACTCACGGATAACGGATTCATTTGATATAAAATGTATACTTTCATTGTAGCACCTAGCCCCACCTTTACCCTAAACCTACCCACTTCTGAACAATATAAAACACACACAGA
>JAUCMU010002120.1:0-29252 GCA_032275025.1 Enteromius treurensis | reverse complement strand
TAATGACGAAAATTAAACTTAATTTATCAAATGCAGAGACGGTCTCTGTAGTCAAGACGACGGTAATCCCTGGAAATCAGGTGTCCCCATGCACACCAGAATGCTTTTTTTTTTATTTTTTTTATGGCATGTTTATAAAAATTACTTACATATCTGAATTGAACTATGGCCTAATCCTGTTTTAGGCTAAGCCCTATGGGCTTATATGAAATAAAAAAAAAAAGTAAATAAAAAAAATAATAAAATGTAGCTGTTTCATTAAAATTCATAATTATGACATAAATACCTGTACAGTACTGACTCAAATACAAGCCGATGCTTTTTTTCTTGGTAATATAGCTGAAAAAACACGGTCATCTTATGTTCGGGGCCTAGACTTTGACATGTCAGTAATACACCCACAACAATAGGTGGCGACAAATACATGTAAAACGAGTGTGTCATGAAATACCTACCTAGTCTCATGGCATACACATACCTGGGCACACTAGGTAGCTCATGTGATACGGCATTGCACTTATGCATTGGAAAGTTTCAGTTCGAATCCCATGCAACTTGTTCGACAAAATGGATCACGTTCATGTACTAAACCTGTCTTTTACTCAGTGGACTCTTTAAACTGCAGAGAAACGTGCAGTAAGATACATAAAGATGGTGTGGCACAAAAAGTGCACTGAGGTACATATTTCTATGAGTTTAGGTTGTGAAATACGTAATGTAATGTGTGTTGTAAACATTGCGAGTAAAAACAGAAAAAAAAAGACTTAGCCTGATGGGACCAAACTTCGTCCGTAAGTGATCTTAAAATGCAAGACAGTACACAGATTTGTTTCAGATTTCAGTTACATGTATTTATTTACTCATGTTTTGAAATGTCTCATGGACCACTAGAAACATTTGTAGCTGCTGAAATAATTTCTTTTGAATTTAAACATGCAGATTAACAGCTAGAAATAAGATAGACAATATGATGGACAGGATAATGGTTACATACTCACACACTGATTCACAAGAGGTGGCTGTTCTGAGGTCTGCCTCAGAATCACAACTGGAGTCTTTCTTTCCACGCTGTACAACAACTTCATGAACGAATGCAAACAAGCAAATCAATAGCCGTAATAGCATTCCCTAATGGCTCAGCTTTGAAATGGAAGAAGTGGACTGGCAGCCTGCAACACAAAGCTCTGTCAACACTGCTCAGCTGTTAAATTCAATATTGTGTTAGAAATGAATGGCAGTGCACACAGCATTTTTTTCACACGCCATACAGCCTTAGGAAAAAAAAAAAAAAAAAAAAAAAAGTTCTGAGGGGGTTTTTGCAACAATGCCTTAAAATAATAGTTTTGGGATCCACAAAGGGATTTTTAGTGTAAAAAACATTATATATATGTATATATATATATATATATATATATATATATATATTACTGTTTACAGACACTCTTTTACAGACACCTTTTTCTTTTTGGATCCATGGATTATAAAGAAAGTTCTTAGAACTATAGATACCTGTAAAGAATCTTTAGATACAACATGTACAGTGTTTGACAAAAGAATAATAAAGGACGTTTAAGGTAGCTCATATATATCAGTGCCACTGCAGCACTGAGTAAAATTAGGGCTATTAGAGGGATGTGTCAGCTATAAAAGAATTGATAATTTATACTTTGATATGTGAGTTGTCAAAGCAAATGTGATTCTTCTAACATAGAATGTGTCAGCATTGCAGAAAACAAATGCTGTTAAATTATTAAATGTGCCAAGGGACTCATATTAATAGGTTATTCATATGTCATTCATGGACATACCGCATCAGCAGAGAGGAACAGTGCTCACAAATAGGCATGCGATAAAAAGATTAAGTATTAAAAAAAATATTTAATGAAAAAAAAAAATTTCATAAATGACCACTGTGACATATTCGTAAATGAATATTTTTACCTGCCTGTCAACATATGTATTCGCATATTTCTGTGCACCCTGCTCATGCAGACATGATACACCATCAGTGTGTTCTGTGTGGCCATGTTGTAAGAACTAAAATGCTCACTGTTTTAAAAGAACAAGCTAGGTGTTCATCATACTTATATTAACTTATACATGTAAAATCATGTTATGACTTCACAGCTCGGATGATACAGTATACATAATAATTTAAAGCTACAGTTATAGTAAGTGATTTCTGGTAACCAGTGTTGATATTTCATATCACCTCAAAAGGTCCTTGGCACTATTTTGATTTCTCCAAATGTTCGCATACCTGGCAACAATTAGTTCTGTGAAACAAAGCAAAACCAATGCTACATTGCATGTAAGCGGCGTGGCACAACAAAATACTACAGAACTTATTGTAATCATTAATCAATGACTGCTTTGCCCAGACAGACTGGGATGCGTTTAGAACTGCAGCCACAATGGAGGACTTCTCTGTCAACATTTAGGACTATGCTGAGTATGTGCCTGGGTACATCAGCACATGTGTTGACAATGTTGTGCCCACCACACAAATAAGGATGTTCCCCAACCAAAAGCCCTGTATCAACAGTCAGGTACGACTCATGCTACGTACTCACTCCCTTGCTTTCAAATCAGGCAACGAGACGGAGTACAAAGCTGCGAAGTATGGACTGAGGAAAGCCATCACATCGGCTAAGAGGCAGTATAGAGAGAAGTTGGATGATTTCTATTCTTCTGCTGACCCCGGGCGAATGTGGCAAGGCCTGCAGCACATCACAGACTATAGGGCCACCAACAGCACCATCAGCTCTGCTGGCAGTCTGCTGGATGAGCTCAAACTGCATTACACCCGATTTGATTGTATTACTCCCCCCAGACCTCCCAGACCCTCAAGAATTCCCAGACCCCCCATTTCTCCCAACCCTCCACCACACCAGCAGTTTCAGTAGACCAAGTACACAAAGCCCTGAAAAAGATCAAGCCCCACAAGGCAGCAGGTCCAGACAACATCCCTGGACGAGCCCTTAAAGCATATGCTAACGAGCTGGCTGATGTTCTCACCTCTTTCTTTAATCTTTCCCTCAGCCAGACAATCGTTCCCACATGCTTTAAAACCACAACCATTGTTCCCCTCCCCAAGAAAACCCCAGTTACATGACTGAATGACTATAGACCAGTTGCACTCACTCCTATCATTGCTAAGTGTTTTGAGAGAATGGTCATGGCCTACATCCAGAGCAAGATCCCTGACAGCTCCTCGAGCTGAAAGACCTGAACCGACTGGACATCATGCAGTACTCCTGGCAGTATGACTGAGACAGACAGGTCTCTTAGGCTGAGAAACCGGGACCAATAGAGCTTTACATGGCTTGCCATACTGGGAAACAGGACTGGAGGCCGCTATTTTGTGCTGTGTCTCGCGAGCTGCCGCCATCTTGCTCTGTTCCTTGCGATCGGCCGTCATCTTGCGCTGTTTCTTGCAATCGGCCGCCATCCTGCTCTGCTCCTTGTGATCGGCCGTCATCTGGCGCTGTTTCTTGCAATCGCGATTGGCGTCCATCACGGGCTGCGCTTCCTCCTCGGCAGCCATCATAAAGGCGAGCTGGAAGATGCTCTGAATCTCCCTTGCCTCATCCCTTGATGCGATTGTAGGGGGTAAAACAGGCATAGTAGGAGCCTCGCACAGTGGTCCGGCGGAGCGTAGTGGACGCGGGGACGGCACCCGCTGGATTGCCATGTGAGGGCAGAGCCACGGATTAGACTTGGTGCTCGCGATGCGGCGATTGCTCTGATTATCACCGTGAGCGTGAATGTCCTCCTCCACCTCTCCCACGGTGAAATGAGAACCACAGAATTCCAAAACAAAGTAAATAAGTTTGGCCAGTGGCCAATCGGGAACTCTGCAGGTAGGTCGCACAGCAACCAGCGATCCAAACCCGACAGAAAGTACCCCTTGATAGTCTCCTTGTCAACATGCATCAAATGGGACAAAGAAATAAAGTCACTCACGTACTCATGTGGCTTCCGTGCTGATACAGAGAGAACAGATATGTCTGTGTCCAGTGCCAGGTTATAATCCCACCCGCAAGGCGAAGAAAAGTCTTTGTCCTCACGTCAAACGAAACACTCGCTGAATTCTGTTCGACGGTCCATTCTGTCACGATGCTGAGAGATGAAGAGGCGTGCGAATTCAAATGCAGAGTGGTTTATTGAAAAGCTGGACATAGACAGACAGGCTGGGTAATTACCGGCAATCAACAATGGCAGAGGCAAAACAAGAGAGTAGTCAGAGTCCAGGCATGGGTTGAAAAAGAACGGCGAACAGAGTCCAAAGGGAGAGGCAAAAGCAATAGTCCAAACGAGAGCGGGGGTCAGTAACAATAAATCCAGACAGGGAAACCAGGACACGAAGGAACACGAACGAAAAGACAGGGCAGGTTGACAGTGCAATGGACCGTGAAAAGAGACAAACACATCTGGGTTTTATACATGTGAAAGTAGGTCAAGGGGTGGAGCAAACAATGATGTACTTAGACAACAAACGAGTGGGCGGAGACATGAGTTCATTGATGAGAGTCCCTGAATGAAAACAGACATAAAACACAGAGAGTTCGCTGGGCACTAAAGTGCCATCCCCTGATCTGGGCTGGCACTTCCAGCAGACTGAGACATGTGTAGTCTTGAGCAGCTCTCAAAATGAACATCCATTTTTCATACCGCAGTATCATGTTGTGATTCCTAAATTGACTTAATTTTTAATCCCAAATTTACTAAACATAAATTAGTGTAGGGTTATTAACATATAGAGCAGATGAAAATTAGTCCAGATAATACACTAAAAATACAGGAGTACCATGGAGTCATTCAAAACCAATTTTCCACAAGCTGATATGATTCTTTTGGGTCTTAATGGAAAGTTTGTAATTTAGTTTGTTTTTCTCACAAGATAGTGTAAAAAATGCAAATTTTACCCTGTAAAAAACAGCTCTTTAGAAATCACTCTGTTCAGTGTACTTCCCCTTTAAATCTTCAAGAGCTTTGCTGATCCCCGCCCCTCTTTTCCAAGGGGCACTCGGAGGATCTTTTTTTAGCAGTATTCAAAGTGAAACTTGTTTAATAGCACATTATTAGGAAAGGCAAATATTTGCAAAGATTCATTAAAAGACATTATACTCACTGCTTCTGTAGGTGAGGCTGGATCATGAATGATTCACGGAAACAAACACATTCCGGTTGATCAAGGGCGCGTTTTCCTTCAGAACCAAGCGTAACGTTAATCCTCTGCATCATCAGTCACTCAGATGTCGGGGGTAACTGTTAGTTTGATGATGGCTCACTCAGGGGTGGGTCTGAGGTAAGACACCAGTTCAGTCTGTGTGACACGCTGCTGCCAATCAACTATTGTGGTAGTGGGATCTGATAGTAGATTTAACATGAAACATGAGGGGTTGGATTGGTACAAATTGTTAGTAAATCTGGCCCTTAGTGTTAATTTATTTAGACAAAGTAATTTAGAATATCGAGCATTTATCTGCTGTTGCAGTAAATAAGTTTTGGCTTATTGGTATTGGCCAGAATCTAAATATGACTGCATCCCTGAAGCACATCCAAAAAGAACAGACAATCCCATACATGTATGTGCTGTTAGAAGCACATTGATCATTTGTCTGTGAATACATTTCACAAACATTGTGTGACTGGGTTTGACCACAACATTCATGTAATGTATCTTCAATGCACATATTAAGGCAGTAGCTACTCCTGTAGACACGCCATTAACACCAGCAGATCCAAGGAGAAATGTGAGATTTCTACAATAGAGAGGCAGTAAGTACAAATAGCTCTGTAGTTGTTGTCTGCATCATACACGGTCAACATAATGCATTTCCACCAACCCAGCCAGAGAAAATATCATAGCTCCACTTTATTTTTTGTGCATGGCTGGTTTTCCTAAACATCTATGGCTTTTTCTTGAATAAGTATGATATTTTCATGCTCTAGATCTAATTTCCTCCACGTCAGGTTGAGCCTGGACATAAAATCATAATTCAAACTTTGCTTGCGTGTGTGTATGTGAATGTGTGTGCTTCTGTCTTTATGCACTGTAAGTAAATGGAACTGGGATTTTTGAACAAAGGGAACATTCAGATGGTGCCATGGAGACGATCACTGCCGGGGATGTTAAGCCACCGGCGCTGGAAAAAGTTTGAGATCCAGAGCGCAGAAGCAGGGGTGTGGGATCTTGTGATGTGTGCTGTGCACTGATAAAAAGGGAGAGAAAAACCCATGCAGTTCCTGATGTTTCTCAGGAGTAGAGGTTAACATGCTCTGCCAGTTTTGTCCTTTGTGTAAGTCTGACGGTGTTGAGAGATTGTGCTTTACTCTGACTCCATAGAACCGAGGTCATTATTGGGGTCATATTCAGAATCAGTTCCTTTTATTTTTTAAATCTCAGAACCAAACGCCGTTCCATAAAAGTTCTCATACCTGTGAAAAGAAAACAAAAATTATGACTTTGTTTAACAAATTATCCACCGCTATTCATGACCGTACAACACTGCATGCATGTGCATTCCTCTGCTTGTAAACAAGGCACAGCAGAACAAGGCTTTTTTTAAAGCCATGTAAAAATATTGACTTGACGAACATGGAAAACAGCAATGATGGCATTTTGCTGTTGTCTGCAGCATTTAGTTTTTTTCTCGATGATACGTAACTCTGCAAGATGTCATGGATGATTTTGTGACATTTTAATGCTCTTTCAGTCTTGCAAATTGTGCGTTTACATTTCACCTCTGTCATCTCCAAACACATGACAAACGACAAAAAAGCTCCTTTCACAGTATTCTCCATTCACTGGTTGGTGACATTTCTAAATGTTGCGAATAAAGACATTGCTGTTGGCTGCTTCAGAGTTCTCATTGTCGGTGCGAATACAACCAGGAAAATGGCCCGAGGGAGAAATTGGTTCTCTAGGAACCAACATGCTGGCTAGTACATTAAACTACTGTGTGTGGTGGAAAAGTACATACAGCGAGAACAATATAATCTGATTCCTAAATGAATAACCAAACCGGTTCTTTTTTGTGGGTCAAAAACATACAGCGTGATCGGTGTAGTCCTGTTACCATACAAATGACTCTTATGAGCAATTTCTTTTTAATTGAATCAAAACTATGCTTTGCAACCAATGCTCCTGTTCCAAATGGATCCCTATACCCTCACAATCTTTCTCTGAATCCACACAAGTAATGGCACTTTACTGTTGTGAAGCTCACCTCAGTTTGGAAGTGTGCATTGAGGACACATGAAGGAGGGACTCACAAGCACCCTTATGATGGCTAGAATGACAAATGTTTTTTGGATGTAATAGATACGTGCACATGGTGGCTGTCCACAAGTACACGTGAAGTGTGCATCTGGGACATTGCTGAAAACAGAACCAAATGACTCTAAAGACTGAATCAAAACGATATCACAAGTGTGGTTCGATTGCTGAACCAATGACTCATGACTCTGTTCTTTTTAGTGAATCAAGGCCAATTTGTGTTGAATTTATGCTGCCTATAAAAAGATAATGGAAGGTCATTTAAAAGCCTTTTCGCTTTGGTATAATTCTTATAAATTGTAAAATGAACTAAATGATTTCATGTTTTACCAGTGGAATGTTTTGTTTATATATTTAAGACTGATCAGAACCATAATTGTAATCATTAAATTCCTTTTGGTTTCCATCCTTGTTTCATCACTGTTGATATGTTTTATGAGTGTGGTGTGTGAGAACATGGTAACAAAACAAAGTACCCGAGTCAGTCTGAACAGCATCTATAGCAGGTTTGCAGTGTGTGTGTGTATTTCTCTTCACTAGCCAGGTGTCGCTGAAGCCTTAGGCTATGTAGCAGCGGGGTATTCAGAAGCAGGGGCCCAATGCCCGAACAGACATCCCATACTGGTCCCCCTTTGGTGGAGCACATGGGCCAACGGAAGTACTGCCCTCTGTGTCTCCACACTGTACACCCCCCTGCAGACCACCAAACTATGTCCACATTGGATACAGGGATCCCTCAGGGCGTGAGGGGCAATTAAGCTCAGTACAGACGCCTTTTCTTAGGCTAAAAAACACCCTGGTACCCACAAAAGTCGGCCCCCGCAGTGTATGGTATTTATTTGCCTCCTCACACACATACCCACATGCAGACACATTCTTGACTAAGTATATTCTCATACCTTAACCCACATTCTGCCCTGCCTCTCACACCTGGAACCAATGTGTGAACGACCAAATGAAGGAAGGTATGAACGAATTAACGAACAAGCAAGTGTACTGAGGGGTAACGAGTCACTTTATTCAGCTTTATTAATACACACACATTAATGTACCTATATCCTTTATCTCAACAGCACATTAACCGTCCCTTTTTTAAGGTTTAATAAAAAGTGTTGGTCAATAATTGAGATTAAACATTATGTATCTAGTATGTATTTGTTTGTTTGAATGTCTGCGTGCTTTTGGGGTAGACATGAGCAGGTTTGTGTTTGTTTTTGTGCGCGGGAATCATTAGGCGTCTCTTTTATTGACCCCTTTTTTAGGTGAGCATAAAAATTCTTGTGTGGTAAGAGCATAATGTTGTTTTAATTTCATGTTGGGCGACTACAAAGAACACCTCCCTCCTAAACATCTTCTCTGTAGCTTTGACCAAACTCTTGTAAACAAATAAGCCACAGGAAATTTAACAAGTCACACCAGACCACGTGTGGATGTGTGCAGTAACCTTTACATCTGCGCTTTACATCTGTCTCAAATGTTTGCTATACTTCTCACCTCCAGTCTGCTGAGCCTCTCTGCATCTTCAAGAATGATAGTGCTGTGGATGATAGCAGCACAGCATGCATACAAAATGATTACATTATTGCAGTCTAGTTTTCTTGCATAGAGTACGTTATGGTAAAGGGAAAGGATTTTGTTTGTAAATCAAAATTCACTGTTAGTCCACGGTAGACAATCTACTAACTAGTAAGTAGGCTACGTTTGCAACTACTGTACATCTACTACTAATGCTTATTGATATGAAACTACAGGTAAGTCAACAAACTCTCTTTATGTGTTGACGTAGTTGTAAACGTACTTATACTGTAGTAAGTAAATGTAAATTTATAATAATAATAGTAAAAATATGTCATAAACAGCACAGCTTAAGGACATACATACATATGTATATATATATATATATATATATATATATATATATATTAAAACTTCCATGTCCTAAAATACAGTGCAAAAGGGGCAAGAATATATGCAATGTCATCTTGCTGCTGTGTGTGTAGCGCTGTTATATTTTAGTGCCATTCTCTGGTGTGTTATAGCACTTAGCTAGCTTGTCCAGTGGCCGCCCCATAAACTTTACAGCTCAGATGTAATTAAACTGAATGTTTTAATTGACTTTCATTAGGCTTTACAAGGCGCCACACTTTTTTTTTTCAACACACATGCACCTCTAAAACAGTACAAATTATGCCCAGTAAAACATGGATATAAACATAAACCTCAGTTTAAGCGCTGAATGTATGATAAATGAGTGTAACTGAATTAAACTGAGGCTGTAAATACTTTTAAAAGCAGAAAATGTATTTAGAGTTTGTACCTAGTTACTTTAAATGCTTATATAAAATTCTACAAATTAGGAAGACTATTGAGGACAATCATACTCCTTTTTGATATCAAATCTAAACACAAGCTTATTGACTGATTTCAATTGCAGGCAATTCGTCATTAATTCCTTAATTAAATGCAAGTTCTCTTTGATATTCACTTCTTTCTAAGGACCCCTTCTCTCCACACTGCTGTATTTCCTGCAGTACACCTTTGTTCCCCTCATTACCATGAGATGGCGCTAATGTAGTCTTTCGTGCTTCTTTCATGCCCATTGTTTCCATTTGGTGCATTGCTTGGTGTGCTTTTTTTTGCTTTTCAGATAATTATCAGCTTGTTTGTCCCTCTCAAGTTTCATTGTGGTGTAATTTATCTTAAGCTGTTTATGGTTCATAGATATCTGAAACTAGTGAAGATTTAGATATAAAATCATCTCATCAATTTCATTGAACAATTTGCTTGTTGAAAAATGTGATTGCACGGTTTTAAAGACAAAGTCGACTGTGGATGAAGCGAGTGAAAGAAGCCAGGAGGAGCAGGTCAGAGGTCATTGTGTCTCCTGTGCACATCTCTCTCTTTCGTTCACAGGGTTTAAGTGGTTGTATTATCCTCTAAGCCCTTGCTCCCGTGTTCTTCCTTTCTCTCCCACTGCCCTTTAAAGAGTAACCAGAGCCAGCGAGAGGACAGCGGGCATGCAGAGACAAACACTCTGGCCCAAAAAGTGAAAGAGAGAGAAAGAAGAGAGAAAGACGCTGAATGGAAGGAGAGGCCAGCAGCAAATGGGGCTGTTTTAGAAAGTGGGGTAGTTAGCAGATAAAAACTGTCTCCAGACTGTAAAAAGATCCTTCCTCTTCTTCTTCTCTCCCCCTTCTGTTGCCCTCCCTCTTTTTCTACAAAAGAAGCACCGGTTTATCTTTGTGCCCTTAATTGGGCTCGGAGACAGAGAGCTACTCAAGGCCGTTGAGACCCCAGACGCCTTTCTACTGTTCATTCATCTCTCCCTCTTTCTTTCTGTCTATCTCTCTGACCCTCATGCTTTTGAGCCCTCACTGTCTTTTCTGTCCCTCTCCCCTGACTCCACATCCTCCATCTCTCTCCTGTCTTCTATCTGCCCCTCAGTTTTCTTTTTGTGCGGCTCTATCAGATTCTCGCTGGTGACATACCTCTTACTTTTCCCTCACATTAGAGAAAGGTGCATGCACACACACACACATACACGTATCAGAAGGACAAGAGATAGAGATTGTGTGTGTGTGAGACTTTTCTGAACATGGGAAACTGAGGTGCGACTCTGTAGGTTCACTGAAAGGTTGATGCATTCAAAACCGACCACACAAAGAGAGACCCAAGAGAAGTGATACCAAAAAGCATCAATGCCAAAAAACACTGTAACCTCTGTATTTCCCTGTACAACAGTGCGTTTAAAGAGAATGTTTATTAGTAGACCAAAAGCACTGATAGGAATTTATAAATTACAGGAAGTTATAGGTAATTTTGATAACACTTAATTTAAGCCTTATGCATTATAAAGGGTTATTTAAAAATTTTAATGCTTTATAATTACTCACAATGTACGTTGTAATACATTTTATCTTGTCGTAAATAATTTTAACCAAACTTAGAATACATAGTGTAACGGTTGATAAGTGTTATAATGATAAAATTATTCATGACATTGTACAAACAAGGCATAATTAAAGCATTAAAACTACTTTTAGAATGCATCAAACATAAATGCTTTAAGTAAAGAGTTAGCATATTTGTTGAGGTTTGTTTCACACGGTGTGAATAGTCTTTAGTTGTCTTAGCATAGTTACATACATGTATAAACACACACGCGCACGCACTGCTGTTCAGACGTTTGGGTCAGTTTGATTCTTTTTTTGTTTTTGTTTTTTTAAAGAAATAAATACATGTAGAATGGGTGTGTTAAATTCATCAAAAAAATGTAAAGACAGTTACTAAATATTAAAAAAAATATTTTTAACTTTCTGTTCTGTTCTTCTTAAATACATTTTGCAGAAAAATATTAAGCAGCACAAGTGCTTTGATCATATGTATGTATATATGTATATATATATATATATATATATATATATATATATATTTCTTGGGTACCAAATTAGCATATTGAAATGGTTTCTGTAATATCACGTAACACTCAAGACAAATAGCAGCTGCTGAAAATAGTTTTGCAAAAAATTGATGGTATTAAAAGTGTACTTAAAGTTATATTAATATTTTACAGAATTAGTTTTTACTGTCTTTTTATCCAATCAAAGATTTGCCGCCTTGGTAAACAGGAACCTCTCAAAATATTAAATAAAATAAATAATAATACTAAATAAAATTAATCTTTCTTTTCTCCCTATATATTTATAGTATGTGTGTAATATTTTTTATTTACCCTTAATAAGGTGGCTTGACACTCCTCATAATGCTGCATATTTCATGCCCCATATTTTACTTTTTGTTTGCCATCTTTGTGACAGTTTGCCTGGCTGATGCTCAATGAAAGGAGAAACTTGACCAGTATATTAAATTAGCTATTTATGATAATTGTTCTGTTGAAATGTGGTAAATGGTGACATTCCTTCTCCTTTCATTTGGAATAGCCTTGTGAAATCTTAATTCAGTATGTGGAATCACCTGACCCCATCTTCCCCTCATCTTTCTTCCCCACCTCAAGCCCCATCTCTAGTTTGCTATCCAGAGACCTGATTTGAGTACGTTTTGGAGAGAATCCCAGACAAAAATAGTTTCTTTTTTTTTTTGAAAAGGAGGACCAGAATGTCAAACCGTCCTTTCTTTCCCCTCTCTGTCTTTGGTATGAGGCCAGAGGATGCGCTGACTGAATAGCACGACTGTCTGATGAGGTTGCATGCGGGAAATCTGTTACCCCCTCAGGTACACATGATGGGCTCTACGGCTGTGTAGAAACATGTGTGCGAACATGACTGTCTAGTGAGAAGTCCAAAAAAAGAGAGAGAGAAGAAGTTTGTGCTAATTTAAGTAAAAACAAAGGTGGGATAATGATCTCTCGACCCTTTATTTAAATGGACAACCTCTCCATGAACTCACCTACGGCCCTGAGACTGGCTCTGAACATGACCTCTTGAATGGTCTGGGAACTGAACAGATCCCATCCTGTAATCCAAACGTTCCTCATGATTTTTCTCGGCCGTGTAATAGAGAGAGAGAGCGATTCTTAACAAAAGGCCCATCACCTTCGGGAATCCTCGTATTTCCCTCCAGCCCCTGAGTGGAGCTTTTCAAAATAGCACTTTGGAGCCTGTTGTGGTTGACGTGTCGCAACAACACGAAAATGAATGTTCTTTGTCCTTCATCCACCTACGGGAGCACTTGACAAGATGTTTTTACACTCATGTTTCTAATTTCTCCCTCTTGTAGATTCAATTAAAAAATAAATCAAGGCAGTTGAACTCGGTTCTGTCTAGGTTGAAAGCTCATTACAAGTCTTTTTGGGAACTGTGTGTTATCCCACCTGAGTTCTTACACTGAGGCCACAGTTATTCTAGAAAGTGTAATTAGCTGTCCATCTGTAGCTCCGAGCGCTTGCCAAACCCTTAGGTCCTACGGGGAACCTGCTGTTTCAACTGACCAATTAAACATCTGGATTCATCCTTTCATTCCGTCCATTTACCCAATACTAACTGCTGATTTAATTTGACAGGTATTTGCAAGTAAAATCAGTTTTCGTTTTTACAGATTTTCAGGACTGTGTAACCTGTGTGACAAAAATTTTGTCAGTATTTTTTCATAGTCATTCATTTTAGTCAATGACTAAAATGGCATCTTATTTTAATGATTTTTTTTCTTTTGTTATTTATTGTCTGTTTTTGTATTTTATTTTTTTTATGGAAAGATCATATTCATAATGTCACTTACACAGTGAAAAGTATGATTACTATAATAATATATACTATGAGAGACATGAAACGAAGGAGAAATACGGTAGTTAGAGGGCAATTCCAAATGGTAAGAGACAGGTGTAATTTGCTTGAGGATTCTGAAAGGACCCACTTACCTTGGACTGAGCTTCTTGCTTGGGAGGCGTAGCCGAAGATCTCGGGAGGATAACCACATCCACTGTCCGGGCTGGTAAACCACATAAAGGCATCGGAGGCGATCGGCTTGTTCCTTGGTGCGTCAAACGGCCCACTGAAGATGCACGTGCATTTTTGAGACCTTTTAAAGCAGCCTCTGTACTGTTTGTTTAAAGAATGTATTCAAAGAGGAGAGATGACAGCCACTATGAAGCAGGGACTAATTTCTTTAATCCCTAAATCTGATAAAGATCCACTTTTAATTGAAAACTGGAGACCAATATCATCATTGAATATTGATTATAAATTAATTGCTTTAATATTTGCAACTCGCTTAAAATCTGGTCTTAATGGTATAATTGGCGAAACACAAAATGGGTTTATGAGGAATAGACATATCAGTTCCAATATAAGACTCGTACTTAATCTCATTGACTATTCAGAGAATATTGACTCAGACTCTATTATAATGTTCTTAGACTTTTATAAAGCCTTTGATTCATTAGAGCACCATTTTTTGTTTAAATCTCTAAGTGTTTTTGGATTTGCTTGAGAGGCGTAGCCGAAGATCTCGGGAGGATAAACACACCCACTGTCCGAGCTGGTAAACCACATTAGGGCATCGGAGACGATCGGCTTGTTCTTTGATGCGTCGAACGGCCCCTTGAAGATGCACGTGGGCCGCATCCCAGGTATCCTTGCTGCGGTGGAGCCAATGGTCGATGGCCTGTAGGTTGGTGGGTTCTCCAGACCAGGGAAACAGGGGTAGTTGGTATCCAAGGATGCATTGGAACAGGGTCAGTCCCGTGGCTGGTTTGTTTAGCGAATTCTGAGCGTACTCTGCCCAGATCACACAAACTGGATGATACCCGGATGACCTGCGCTGGGAGTGTCATGTATCCAGTGGAGCAGATGACCACGGCGATGGAATGAGAAAGGGTGGGTTCTGGGGTGGTAGCTTGTAGTTGCGTGTCGTAGAGACTTGAAAGGGTCAGAATCAGCCTTCCTGTTCTTGGAGCCAGGATGATAAGTAATCCTGAACTCAAATCTTGCGAAGAACAGGGACCACCTTGCTTGTTGAGAGTTCAAACGTTTGGCAGAATGGATGTACTCTAAGTTGCGGTGATCTGTGAGTACTAGGAAGGATACTTTGGCCCCTTCCAGCCAGTTTCGCCACTCCCTGCAGGGTTTAGGTGGATTTCAGTGGCGCTGGGACAGAACCCCGCCTACTCCACTATAAGAAGCGTCCACTTCTATGGTGAATTCGGGCTCTGGACTGGGGTGGCATAAGACGGGAGCTGACGTAAACCTATCTTTCAGGTTCTTGAAGGTTCGGCTGCTTTCAGGGGTCCAGTGGAGCGTTTTGACACCATTCCGGGTCATGGAGGTCAGACGGGGCGGCGACCTGGCTGAAGTTTCTGATAAACCTTCTATAGAAGTTGGCAAATCACAGAAACTGCTGCAGTTCCTCGACAGTGTGAGGTTTAGGCCAGTTGAGTACAGAGAATACCCTTTGATCATCCATGGCAACCCCCTCTGCGCTGATTATATATTCTAAGAAGGAGATCTTGGTTTGGTGGAATTTGCACTTGGGGAGTTTAGCATACAGTTTGTGATCAATGAGACGTTGAAGTACCACTCTGACCTGCTTGATGTGTGTCTCTAAGTCCTCTGAGTAGATCAGTATGTCGTCGATGTAGATGATGAGGTGGTGATGCAGAATGTCCCTGAAGATGGGATGGAAAGGCTATTAGAGAGTCCAAAGGGCATAACGAGGTATTCATAGTGCCCATTGGTGGTTGAAAAGGCGGTCTTCCACTTGTCACCCTCCTTCATCTGGATCAAGTTGTAAGCACTCCTGAGGTCGAGCTTAGTGAAGTACTTGGCTGAGCGTAGTTGTTCCAGAGCTGAGGGTATCAGCGGCAGAGGGTAGCGATACTTCACAGTGATGTCATTCAGGCTGTGTTAGTCGATGCATGGCCTAAGGCTGCCATCCTTCTTTTTCACAAAGAAGAACCCGACAGACGCAGGTGATGTGGATGGGTGAATGAAGCCTGCAGTTCCAGTTCCTCGGTTACGGCCTGACCCCTTCCCTGAGCCTAGGGGACGTCCATCTAGTGCTGCCACCGCCACATCAGTACATGCAATGAGAGGAAGACAACAGTTCTTAGCAAAATATTTGACTATGAAGTTTCCTGCAGCACCAGAATCGATGAAAGCAACAGTCTTAGTACTTTGGTTGTAATAGACCAATCACAAATTAATCTCAAAGGTATCCTGATGTGGAGTTGCACTCACCCGTGGAGGTTCCTGACACGGAGTGGGGCAGTTGGCTCTGAGGTATCCGGCCTGACCACAATAAAGGCATAGATGGTTATGGATGCGTCTGTCCCTCCAATCCTGGGTGATACGAGTCATACCAATCTGCATGGGTTCCGGCTCCTGGAACTCGGAAGGTGGAAGAAGATGCTGAGTGTAACAGGGTGCGGAAGGATAAGGATGGTGGTTGAAGTTCCTTGCTGCAGTAACATCAGCTCCTCTCCGGGCTCTTTGCCTCCTGAAGTGTGGTGGACCTCCCAGAACTGCTGCAGGAAATTATTGTAGGTGGTGTCGCCACTGGCGCTAGAGAGCACAACAAGACAAGAGAGTGCAGTGAGAGTGAACAAACCCCGGAGGGTGGATTTATTGACAATGCGAGGTGGGCAGAAATATAAAAAAGTCCGTGAAGAGTGCAGTGCTCTGTGTCCTAATCCCTTTTCCTCTTCTCTTCTCCTCTGAAGGTGCTGGTGAACGGTGCTCCGGTGCAAATAGGTGCAAACTCGGGCTTACTCGGTCATGGCGACTCTGAAAAGGTAAGTAGAGACAGCGAGTAAGTACAGGCACATCTACATTGGAGTCGTTGCACATCTTAGCTGTGTTTTGGTCCGTCTTAAATACTCATCCATCAGTGACCAATTGGCCCGAGATGATTCGTTTCAGGTGTGAGTTGTTGGTTTCCAGGGCGACGCTGATCTCTTCCCGCCACAGTGGGAAAGGACATTTGACGGCCTTCCCACATGGCTGTGGCCCAGTCCAGGGCCCTCCCGGTGAGCAGCGATCACACAAACAAGACCTTGCCATCATCAGTGTTTATTCACTTCAGCTATTTTAAGTAAGTTTCATTTGCAATTTTTATCTAATACATTAATGTTGATGGCATGAAGAAACACTTACTTTTTTTTGTTGTTGATGAACTGAGTGATGAACACTGAGTGACTTATACAAATTTAAATTATCCGTATTATTTTAATTCACACAAAAAAGATAATAATAAAATAAACATCTCCCCCATTTTGAGTTTGACAAGTTCAATAACAACATATCACATGACTGAGAAAACCCTCCATAAACTCTTTATTCAGTTTCCATTGTGCTAAATTCTCTCTTTCCTCTATTTTCCTGTCTTTCCACCTTTTGGACGCTTTAATGATCCTTGAAAGTGGCATTTTTGTGTTTCAGAGTGAGTGGAGTGAAAAATGAGAGGAAAACGAGAGAGAAATGAATTGTGACAGAGGCAGTAAGGGTAATAGGATTGAGCCTGAACTCGGCAGGGTAGTGCTGCCCTCCTAACTGGACTCACTTCCTCTCTTCTCCTATTCCCTACTGCGAGGTCAACCAGTCGTCCATCAGATCGCTGGCTAATCCCTTCAGAATGATAGAGTCGGACATGTCTCTTAGGCAGGAAGAGTAAAAGACAAATTATGAATGAAAGAGAGATCACACCCTAAGATGGAGGATCTCATGAGATGTTTATTGCCTGAATAGACTGGATCCTAATGTGCTTATCTTTATCACTTTTTATCACATTGGTGTGAAACGAGACTTAAAGGAATTCTGTCATCATTTACTCACCCTCAAGTAGTTCCAAATTTAAATTTGTTTGCTAGCTGCAAAGTACAGTAGCTACAAATGAGCATGTGAAAGTCAAAGTCAATGGTGACCCAAAACAGTCTGGTTGCAAAAATAGCCTTTGTTTAATGTGAAAAAATAATTAATCATTTGAGAGTAACAATGAAACGTTCAGGTGAACTTTTACTTTTATTAAGTTTGCTTTAATTAGGTATATCAGGGCACCTGTTGAAGACCCAAGAACACCTTCTTGAAATAAATACAGATAGTGATAGGCAAATGTGTGATCTTCAAAGAGCCTCAGATCAAAGAAGAACCTGAGAAAGAGCTGCCTTACAGCCTGGCCGTCCTAGATCCATCTATTGATTTTCCAATCAGAGCTTTGGGACTGTGCAAACAATTCCACTTGAGCTGTAGAGCAGATATGCAGACTTCACTCTTCGAATCTCTGGGTTGAAACCGAGTCCAGTCTGTTATTATGGTTAAACTGCTACGCTCAAGTTGAGTCGCAGTACAATAGCAGGGCATGGCTCCAACCGTGGAGGATCAGAGGAGAAGCCTTGCTATACTACATTTATGGCAGCATTCGTTAAAAAGTTTAAGATTTCGAGAGAGGCAAATAAATGAGGCATGGAAAACATATAAATGGCACATTTTCCTGCCTGAGATAAAAGAACTCAGACAAAACTATTTTATGAAGAAACCAGGGAGATGAAAAAATGCACATTAAAAAATTCTAAGCCTTTTTTGACCTTTTCATTGCCGTAGTGGTGCTTGATTGGATAGTTTGTTGTCCTTTACTTAACCTCATATCATTTAAATCCTGAATGAGTTTGTTATTTGGAACACAAAAGATTGAAAAATAGTTTTGGATCCCATTAAATTTCATTGTATGGACAAAAACAGTTCAAACATTCTTCAGAATATCATCCTAAGTGTTAGTCACAAGAAAGAAAGTCTTATAGGTTTGGAACAATATGATGGCAAGTAAACGATACCAGCATTTTAGTTAGTTAGTTAGACACATTGAACATTACTCCCACTGTGAAGCACATTTGCTCAAATCAAAGAAAGATTACAGTGAAAACACTCGACTGAAAACCCTCCCCCAAACACCTTCTAGCATCCCAGGTTAGGAGCCCCTCGTATGGAGGACCCGGTCCCTCTGTCTTGATCCATCAACAACCGGTGGGCATAACGGGTGGTTCTTCCAAACGAGCCCCTGGAGGCACTAGCATGTTTACTTAGCCCCCGTTTTGCAAAGGGATGAAATAACAAAAACTCTGAGAAGGAAAGGGCTGAGAGAGCGACTGAGTGGGTGAGTGAGTGAGTGAATTTAGGAAGGAAGGAGCATATGAGTTGTCGAGATGGCATGCCAAGTAATTTTATGCATTGCCATTTCCTTGTGTTTTTGCAGAAAACAGTGTGAATGTTACCCACAGGTCATGGTGTTAGTGGAGGGGCAGACTGGAGTCCTGTACAGCTGCAAGAATATGATGTAAATGAAAGGGGTGATGAGCCATGGTAAGAGTTTCATTGATTCTATTGTTTTATGGATACCTTGTTTAAAGAGCATAAATTAATAAAAATAAATAAGATGCATAATAATGACCGATTCCAAAAAAAGAAACAAGATCATTTGTGACCATGTCTGGGAAATCCAGGCTAAAGATAATAAATGTCAAAGTTTCATTTTGAACATTAATTTCACTATGATTTCAGTCTAACATGCCCTTACCTAGTCAGTATTAGACATATCAACTTTACAAGTCAACAAAAAATTTACTTTAGCTGTTGAAATTTATTTTTTCACAACCATGGTCACATTTACCTTTGTATTGCTTTGAAATACAAAAAAAACTAAACAAAAACAAAAACTATTCACATTGATCATGTAAACATTGATTAATTAAAAAAAAATTAAATGCTTGCATGGATGAATTGTGTACAATATAGTCAATAACAAAGCATTTTAAAAAAACATTAATAGGTAAATGTTCAATTTATGCTAACTCTAAGGGCATGTGGAAGCTTCTACAGCATAAATGGACTACAAACTGAGTTCTGACCAGGCGTTTAGATAAAATCAGACAAATGCTGTCAGTACGTTGATATTGCATGTTTCCGTGTCTGTCTTCACACACAAAGCTTACATGTATATGTAAGACAGCTACAGAATCGAATGAGATCACCCTGAGACAAACCCCTCCTGCTGCTGTCTTGTAAACGTGGTCTTGGAATAGTCTGCAAGCCATACATGCGCCCTTTTTACCCCTGGTTGAGCGCTATAGAGTAGACACGTTGCCTTTGAAAAGAAAAATTTGGGCCTTGATCAAAGAAAACATGTTTCTTTTTTCTGTTGTGCCAAACGTAAATTTGATAGAAGTCACATAGGGTGAAATATGTAAGGCTGAGGGCTAGAAAGTTTCTTCCTGCGCCCTAAAAATCGCCTGACTTTCTGAGCCCTTGTGTGCGCTGACACTTGCGGTTAGCATTGTGGCTTTTACACAGGGTAAATAGATGAAGTGAAGGCAAAATGGTTTCATCATTAGGAAAATGAAACGTATTGGAATAGGCAGGTCTCCTTGGAGAATTAAATTGCACCACTATTGCATTCTTTCTTGCCTTTCATTGAGAGCCTAAATTTGGATGTTGCTCAAAGAAGGTGGTTGAAAACAAATAGATCACAAAATAATTTGTTGGTGGCAGTGTAAATCATGCCACATTTCTGCTTTAGGCAGCAAGTTTAACTCCAGCTGATGCACCATTTATTTATTTATATACTTTTTTTTTTTTGCCACATTTACAGTATGCATTGGGCTGATACTTTTATTTAAAGAGGCTTCAAGGTGCATTCAAGCACCTCGTTATATCAGTCAATATATTCCCTGGGAATCAATTTATGACTGTCGAGTTGCTAACACCATGCTGTACTATTTTAGCTAAGATATTGGAATTTATCACTTTATTTCCCTACGAGAGAGTCTGGAGTGCTTTACACATCCACATTTTAAAGGCATTAGTTTTCCACTTGCTGCCTCTGGACATAGTATTTAAATGCCTAGGGTGTTTGTGTTTGTGGGATCTTTTTTTAACACAACACGTGGCATGGTAGCTAAATCTGTGGGGAATCAAAACATGCATGTTCGTTCACATTCCACTGAGGTCATTGGTCAGCATTGCTGGCACCTTGTATACAGATTTTATATGTGTCCGCAGGTCCTTTTGGAAAACAGTTTGAGCGGCCTTTAGAAGTTATACAGCATCCTTCGTTTGCAGTGTTCCCAAGCTGTTAAGACACAGCAGATGTAGAGAGTCGGGCTGTATTGCTGTGCCCCCGCCACCGCTTCTGACCACGATCATTAGCCACTAACGCGCCACTAGTGTTTGAAACAAGGTTGGAAATGGGTGGGTATAGTCTCCACAGATGGGTGTCGATGGGTTTGCTGAGAAAATATTGTTAAACGGAAACTGCCTGTTCATTATGGGTGGGGTTCATGTGATACTTGTCATGGTAGTCGGGTTGGGAATCTGGCCCTTGGTCTATTTTCCCTTTACATAAAGGTGCTAGTGTGTTAAAACTGGGGTCAGTGCTGACAATGTGGTGCTGATGTATGAAGTTGGACAGCTTACAACTCACTGTGATGCCCAGCTGGAAAGTGTATTGTTTTGATTTTCAGAATAGGACATTGGCGCTATAGAACAAGTTATTTTCTTCTCTATAGATTAAATTCCTTTTGCACATGCCGTTTCTTTTGGTATGCTGAAAAAGAGCAGTTTTTAGAGTTGTAGTCATTTAAATTGAAGGGTTACTCCACCCCAAAATGAACATTTAGTCATTAATCACTTACCTACATGTAGTTCCAGATCCATAAAAGCTTTGTTTATCCTCAATACACAATTAAAGATTTTTAATGATAACTGGGAGGTGTGTGACTGTCCCATTGACCACTAAACAATTACCACTGTCAAGGTCTAGAAAAGAATGAAAGACAGAATACTGGTTTTCATTATTTGAATACTTCATCTGCTATTATTGGTTAAACCATAACTTTATGAAGCGATGAGAATATCTTTTTACGGAAATAAAACAAAAATGACACTGTAACATCACTGTAGTGCCATTTTGAAGAGCTTGGCCTTGACAGTGTAATTTACTTGGCAGTCAATGGGAGAGTCACAAGCCTAAAAATAGGCCTTCAAAATATCTATCTATCTATCTATCTATCTATCTATTCAATGCATCTGCAGATATAAATTACAAGACTTGCTCTTTAAAGTTTTTTTTGTTTTGTTTTTTAATAAATGTTTCGTATCTGTTGCACTCACACTGTATTTCACCCCTTTCCTGTAAACTGATTTCATTCATATCCATCCTGGAAGGTACTACTACACATTACTCATTATCAAAACCTCACCTCAGTCTGTTTCTGATTATCAATCCAAGATCATATCTTTTGAACTTTAAAATGAATTACAAATGTGTACAAATAAAGCTGTTTTCAGATGAACAGCTGGGCTATCTGTGATCTTAATTAAACTAGAAAGATTGACATCAAGTTCAACAATCTAACATTTGCTGTGTATTTCTTGTTTGCCATTGTGTTTCCAAATAGACAAATAAGCAAGGAAAGAGGGTCACATAACAGCAGAGGAATCTGATGTTCATTATTGAGCACTGATCTAAATATTAACACATACATAGAGGAAAACAGATTGAGTGTTTTCTTCAAAAAAAAAAAAAAAAGTCTTAGTGAGCTGGATTTACTGCTCAGAATGTGGGCTGAGGCTTCGCCTTTGGATGACCTAGCTGGCTTTTGTCATCGTCCGTGATAGTTATGGATTCCCCAGACCTGAGAGATGGCCCAGTGCATCAAAAGTGTGCTAGAGCAGCTCTCTTGAATTTACAGAGAGCTTATTGGGATAGACCTGGTGTTCCCATCCTAATCCAGGCATGGTACAGGCTTTACACATCACAAATGAAGATGAAGGACAATCTAAGTCCCTGTGTGTGTGTTTGTGCTTGTGTGTGTTCAGATCACACACTACAAGATGAATTGGACTACTGGGAAATTAGCTGAAACAAAAATGAAAGATGCTGGGCACAAACTATTGGATGAATCTCAAATAAAATGTTTATGACCTGATATTTAAAAAAAAAAAGTGTGCTTGACTATTTAGAATTGAATTAAATATTTTATAAACCATATCATTATATCACAACATACTTGACACCCCATTCTATTTTTCACATTTGGAGATGTCAGTATTTTCCCCAACTTGTGAATGTGCTATTTGTAATATTATCTGTACAGTTAATACAGGGCTTTAAAGGTAACTCCACACCAAAATGTAAATTTTGTCATTAATAACTTAGCCCCATGTAGATCCAAATGCATAAAAGCTTAGTTCATCTTTGGAACGCAATTTAATATATTTTGGACGGAAACCAAGGAGGCTTGTGACTGTTCCACTGACTGCCAAATAATTACGACTGTCAAGGTCAGTCAGTTGATGTCTCCTGTAGATGCCCATGTTTTCTGTTTCATACTCTTGCTTCCTGCTTCCCTGGAACCCTATTTACCTTTGCTTAATGTCATCACTAAGTGTTTCTAATTTCACCCTTGTACCCAACATTACATAAAGGTCTTGACAGGTTTTTTTTTTATGGTAAGTAGTAGTATGTTTAGTATGTTTCATGAAGTTCACTTATAATCTTTAAATTTTTTGGACGGTTTGGACATCTATTTTTGCAAATTTATGCAGTCTAAAAATGCCAGCATAGATGCTCTTACCATGTGCATATTTGATATATTTGCCTCCCGTCAAAGAAAAAACAAAAAATATCAATAAAATAAACAGCCAAATCACAAAAACTTGGCTATCGTAATTAGCTTCAGATAAGATTAAATCATGTTCATTTCTGCATTTTATTGCATAATGTTTTAAATACACGTTACCGTTATGGGTTTAGGTTTAAACATTAAACATGTTACAAAAAAATAAAAAAATAAAATGGTTAAATGGCTTTAGTGTGGCCTAATACACCCTCTTCCTCTAGTTTGATTGGATGAGTGGTACTCAGATTCTTGTTGTTCAGTAACACCAGTAGGAGGTTTCATTGTTTGTATCCACTGCTTGTCCAGACTTAGCAATGTGAAGTGGTGAGTAGACATTATGGTTTTGTATACATAGACTATGATCATTTATTTGGTTTGGTTTGGAATGATTAGATTTTTTTGTTAGAGCAACTTCCTTCCATGTTGTGGCTTCAAGGGTTTATTAGTCAGTGCTCAGTCACTGTGTTGGTTATGTGTCACAGGAGGTGGTCATACACTTTCAAATTGTCAACAGATCTTGAGATTTACTTAGTTGTACCATAACGGATTGTCATAAAAGTTGTTTGTTAATCACAGCTGCATCAGAGCTGTGGGAATGAACATGAACTCTGACTGACATCCAGTGAAATTCATGAGGATTTGATTCCAAATCATTCAAATGCTTTTGCTTACTGGCATAGGAGAAAGAGTGAGCGTAGAGAGTGCTAACCTTCATGTGAACTCTGAGAAGGATGAGTAGAATCGCAGATATGTCCTTGGCTCTGTTTCTCACATCTCCATGTGTGTTGCGTTTGTAGGGTTATGTTTGTTGAAAGAACCTCTCCTTTGTTCGTGCTGTTCAACAGCTATGCATCTTGAAATGTTGATGGTTTCTCTCACAACTCTGCTAAGCTGCATGTGACAGAGATACATATTAGTGACTTCATTAAAAATATCTCCTCTTCATGTGTTTATAATGCTCTATGATGTGCGAGTTACCAGAAAAGTGGATCATACCGTAGCAACGATCTCCATTTCTGTCATTCTGTCACTAAAAATTAAATCCTTCAGATGTTTGGTCTAACATCTGAAAAACATCCTAGCCTGCATCGAAGTGAGATTTGGTCAATCTGACCTCCACTGAAGGGGAAACCCCACAGGATTGTTATGTCCCTGTTGGGAAGGGGATTTCTAATGAGTACCAGTGCATGATGTGCTACGGCTAGAGTTAAAAACAGAAGAAACTGCGTCAGAGAAAGGACAGTCGGGTAGTTTCACTTTCAGTTTCAATTTCACAACGAAAATCAGCATCTCCAGAACATGGCGCCGGCAACAACACTACAGCGAGAATAATAGTTCTGACTTCTTTCTTTGCATATGCATTTTTGAGGCGGGTTTTAAGGGGTGTGGACAAGTCATAACATTTATAAAAAATATCTCTTTAGTTTTCCAACTTTAGGGATCTTATCTATGCGCTGGCAGCTTGTAACACTCCAAAGAGAAAGGAACATTTGAAGTTGCATCATATAACCCCTTTAATATTTCACAATTGTGAGTTAAACGCAATAATAATTTGGAAATATATTATATAATAAATGCACCCTAATGTAATTTTCTCATATTTGTGACTTTGGATCTTAAAATTTTAATGATACTCTTGTTTTTATTATATTTTTTATTATTGTGATTTTTTTTTCTTCTCACAAATACAAATTAACTGGCTCGTAATAGAAACAATTTCTTGTAAACATTATATCTCAAAATTGTGACCTGAAATCACGCTATATTTATATATTTAAATATTTGCGCCATCTAATTTTTATTTTAAGCATGAGAAAATGTGACTATTAAAATCTCACACCTCAGAATTTGAGCTATTTTTTAATTGTATTGATTAATCAATTGATTGATTGATTGACTTTATTAATCCCAAAGGGAAACTCAAGTCACAGCAGAGCTCACAACATAATGAATACATAAATAATAACTCAAGATTGTTACTGTTCCCAACTTTACATCACTTTCACATTAATTCTTATTTTGAACTTCACCTCACAGTTACCTGTTGTATTTTGCGCTTCAAATCTTTCACAACTTCACTGTTCAGTACAGGTATGAACAGATATAAATCATTTCGGTCTCACCAATTCGCTCAGTGACAAAACTTGAATGAACTGGTGCAATTCTGCTTGTGCTTGCTGGAAAATGAGCCAATTATGAGTTAGCTAGGGGTAATTGTACATCCGCTGAACCTCGGCAGCTTCGGAAGGCAACATGCAGAGATAACTGAGACTTTGTCAGATTCTATTATCGATAAACCCACATCACCCAAGCACCACTGCACAAGAGACCTGCTCTCCTTCTCAGGACGGTTAAATAACTTTTACAGTTTGTTGTTTCAAACTTGACCATGACTACAAGGTGAAAACAGTGACTGCGATTCTGCGAGACCATTGTGGGCTGTTGTTTTGCTTTTGGAGAGTGAAGTGGAGAAAAGTATTACTTAATGAACTTGAACTCCAGCAACCCTTGACCTTCACAGAGGAGGCTGGACAAACAGCTGGGGTCAGAGATGTGCCGCTCACAACCCTGCTGTTTTCTCTATCAGCAGGGAAGAGTGGAACAGGGGTCATTGTGTCAGAGGTCACAGTTCATCGGAGAGGGAAGAGTAACACATGTAAGCAGACATTAACACTCGGGGATATTAACTCGCACACGCAGAAACTGACACTCACGGACGAGAGAGAGCTGGTAAGCCAAAGAAGGAACCAGAAGGAACGAGTCTATAGACCTGCATCTGGATACCAGATGGCAGTTGAGTCATGCCTGGGTTACCAGGGGTTGGGAGCTGTCTGTAAAGGAGGAGAAGGGGGGGGCGAAAACACACACACATGATTTTTCTCTTTCATATATTAGCTCTCGTTCCCCTGCTTTCCTTTTTCCCTCTCCCTCTCTTTCGCTCGCTCTCACACACGATCTCTTTATACATAAGAATGGTGTTCTCTCAAGAGAGCAAGCCCCCGTGGAGAGGCAGATTGCTCCCAGGCGCAGCTGACCTGGGGCTAAACCCGACACCTGACTTACTGTGCTGCTGACGAAGAGTTCAGCCCGAGGGTGATGCATACCACACTCCTCCATACAGAAAAATAAAGAGTGAGAGACGCTTTAACATGAAAAACCTTCACTCAAAGAATGGTCCGTTAAAAATGGCTCCACTTGACTGTATAAGTGGCTTTGGCCCTTTGAACAGAGAATTCAGGATTACTTTTTTATGGCTAATAAAGGAAAATGCTTTGCACTTTTCCAATGTCACAATTTTGGCCATTTGCTTTTATTATGACAAAACAGTTTAAGGCAGGAGAGAGAAATGAGAACAGGAAAGGGTTATTTGAAACGCTAGAGCCCTATTTGTTCAGTGCTGTATGAACTCTATCCAATAGATTATAGCTCTGACATACTGTACACTGCTGTTCAAAGGTTTTCTTGCATGTTGCTTTAAATGCTAATGAGCTCTGCTGACCCCACCCCTCTCTTCCTTGGTTGTGACAAGTAGGTTGTACACTTTATCTTTGCACATTTTTAGGAAAGGCAATTTGCAAAGATTTATAAAAACCCTTATACTCGCGTCATTTGTAGGTATATTTTGATAGATCGGGGATCAACAATTTCCCTTCAAAAACTAAAGTAACGTTAATCCTCTGTATCTTCAGCTGCTCAGATGTCTGGAGTAAATGATGACTGACGACCATTGACAAAACATCTCAATCGCTTAGGACTCATTCTTGTCTTCTCCTGCACCAGAGTTGATGCAATGGAGGACAGCTTCCAGCTCACTCAGGGCGGCTCTAAGGTAAGGTGGCCTTGTCAATTAACCATCGTGGGAGGGGCCTGTGCAAAACTACCTAACTGTGACCGGAATCTCCAGCCCAATCTCACAGTACTTTATTAGTTCAAACTCTTGTGCTGATTAATATTGTTTTGTAATGTGTGAAAGTAAAAAATGACTTAAGTCAAACTTTTATTCACAACTGTTTCTAATACTAAATGTAAATCAGCACATTAGAATAATTTCTGAAGGATCAAGTGAAAATTAAGACTGGAGTAATCTCACAAAGCCATTGCTTAACACAAATAAATAATGATATTGTAAAGTACATTAAAAAGGAAAATTGTTATATTCAAAGTAATATTTAAAAAACAACATATTTTCTTTCTTTTCTTTTTTTCAACAACTACAGTTCTAATGTGAATAAGGAGCTTCTTTAAAAACATGAAAACAATGTCAAGTGACTCCACTCAGCTACTTCAGCCATACAGAACTTTGTATATTTAAATGTTCATGTTTATGGTTGTTTGAGGGGAAAAGTCTACAGGTTCAGTCTTCCTGAAATAAACTGGCATTTGTTCCTTGGTCAAATCACAATAATAATGCACTATAAAACATGATTTATTTTAAAATATTAATGAAAACAAAGGTGGCGTGTATTTACAAGGAAATACACTTTTTGTCTTTCTACTTAAAACATGTTTACTTGTTTGTTGTTATTTTTATTATTATTTTAATGTTTATTTTCGAGTGAAAAATGTACTAGAAATTTTTGTTTCACAGTAAAATTCCCCACTTTTTCGTGTGTGTGGAGCTTACATTTTAGTATTTTAAAAATTAAATGTAACCTCAATATAACCAGTCATTTCTTGACAGTTCTATACAGTTCTGCATTTGCTCTGGCTTGTACTGTAGTGTTCTCCACACTCTGTTGAGCGTAACTTATTTACCTGCATTTTGTCATAACACTGATGTTATCTCTTACTGTCAATAGGTACATACTGAACCCAGTAAAATAGGTCAGAACCTGACAGGAAAGAAGATCACATCAGAAGTCGGTGGACAAAAAGGTTGCGACCTCTTTTGATGTTCAGCAACATGCCAGAATATTTTGTCTAGTTTCTTTTGCATGCCCTGCATTGTTTAATACAAAGGTCAGATAACCGACATCATCTCACTGATCTGACATGAAACTGTTTTATGAGGGAATAGTCCTAGGAGATAAAGAAATAAAGCATGATAGCTTGCACACAACTCATACCTCAGCTTTCGCAAGAAACTTAAGGTCTTTCTGCTCCAAGGAGTCCAGAGTAGCTCTCTGTTAAAAAAAGAAGAGAAAAAAAAAGACATGATTAGAAGTTTTTAGCAGTAATGTATCTCTACCTTACTTCAAACTAACCATCAACCACTGCCCTGCCGTTATTACATAAATTACATAAAGTACATAAATTAAGCATTGGCTTTGATCAAATAAAAAAGACAGAAAAAAATCTTTGTGCCCATTTGGTTCAAAGCATGAGAGCATCAAAGCAGAAGGAGAGACCACAGATAAAATGATTCAACATCACCAATAACTTACTGATGGTAAAACAGTAACAGCATTACTTTGGTTTTTTAGTCATATTTTAAGTTTATTGAAAAAATGTGGAATACTAAGCATTTTGGCTTGTGTCAAGTAACCAGCCTCTAAAAGTTGTTTGTTCACTTCTGGTGATGACAACAATCCAGTAATCCAATCATTTTTTTATTTATTTAAATTCAGAAAACAGTTTTACTTTTCTGAATTCTGAATTATTAGATTTCATAACTGGATCACAGGTCTCTTTTTTTCCTGAGAAGTGCCATGGATCTGTTCTGAATGTTCTGCCCATATAGTTAGTGCAGATTTAGCAGCTGCAGTGTCCCTGAAGAATGAGAGCAAAGTAGTAATTAAATAGTGGAGAATTGAGGAGCGTTACTATGGACTTAGTCTCGCGTAGCCAGACCTTCAGACTGACGGCTGAAGGTCTGGACTTCATAGCCGCTTACTTTGGCAAGGCCCG
>JAUCMU010001873.1:0-29843 GCA_032275025.1 Enteromius treurensis | reverse complement strand
ATAGTTTGTAATGTGTGTGTTTCTGGTTCTCGTCTGTTTGGGGGTGGGAGGAGCAGACGCGGGTTCCCTGTCCCGTCTTTTGCACTGCCTTGTTTAGCGTAGCACTGAAAACATTATATTTTACACAGTTTATTCTCTCTCTCTTTTTTTTTTTTTTTCCTTGAATCGTTCGGTACGTATACGTACGGAACCGAAAGCCTCGTTCCGAACGATTCGATACGATACTACGTATCGTTACACCCCTATTCAAGAGTAAATTTAGTGAAGAATAAAATAAAAAATAAACTAAAATAAAATCTAAATAAAAAAATTGTGCTTCCCTAATTTGTTCTGCCTGTTATTTTAGGAAAACAGTTTGATAGCCGGTTAATTTTTCATAAGGCAAAATGTTAGTTTTGTTTATAGTCCTTACATTTGCTTGTACTATAAAGTGGAGGTTTCTTTTTGTTTCAGCTAATATGACCCAATTTATTAAGGATAAAGTTAAAGATGCCACAATATCATGGGGATATGTTTGAGCGTGGGGCTTGTGCAATTTTAATGAGTGTTTCTCTTTAAAAAACTTCACAGAATTAATATGTATCAAGAAAAGTATTTTTTTTTTCAGAGGACCAAAAACTTCTGGGTAATTAATATTCATAGACTGTGCTTGTTAACACCCCCAATGCAAATGCAGTGGAGATCCAATTAACATAGAATGGTCCCCCAGGAATCGGGACGATAAGGGTTAAACGAGCTATTGAAATTGAAACTAGGCCTTTCGGCCCGTTTTTAAAACACTTATTTGTTTCAATAAAATGGTAATCCGTGTAGCTGCTCGTTTCTCAGATTAAGGCATCTCAGCCGGGCTCTGGAGGCAGGGAACGAAGGTAGCGATGTGTGTGCGCTCACGGTGCCCACTCGTCACTAATGCAGAAGTGCTGTAGCTGAGGTAGCTTCTATTTCTTATTCATAATCTGCTGGCGCTAGGCGGATAATAGACGTCAGTGTTCATTCAGAGAGCGGCGCGTCAGCCAGACCGCGGCTGACAGAGCAAAGTACCGGGGTTCTGTGTGTCTCTAGCTAGCTACCGGCGCTTCCCGCATCGTTCCCCGGGGGGCCGATGAGAAACGCACCTGCCGAAGCGCTACAAGACTCTTCAACACTTAACAATGCCAATAAACTTGATTGTCCTGTGATTTGATGATGATGTGCTGCAGCTGTTTGTTTTGTTTATATCTGACATGCACATATTGCCTCACAGAATCAAATCTTCATCAGTGGATTATTACTGCAGAGAGGGTTTAAAACGTGGGAGGGACATTATAAAGATGTTTATGGCACACATAAAGATGTTAGAATGCCTTCTTAGCAATTATAAGCATCACAGGACAGGTTTTTGCACTTGTGTAGTAATTGCATTGGGCAGGTGAAGAAATTACCTTTGACTTGCGAAAGTTAAATAAAAAACGTATTGTAATAAACTTAATAGCCAAAATAGCATACTCGCTGCAGTTTTTACAACTTTGAAAATGAACATAAACGTCTTAAGAAAGTGATTTATATTCATGTTAATTTACATTTATTTCTCCAATCTTCAGTGACTTCAGATTCTTCAAAAATCATTCTAATCCAGTGACATGATCGTCTGTTGTTGTTGTTAAAATGCTAAATTCATATGCATTCAATGCATACTTGTTGAATATTATGGTATTGATTTTTTTTAAAACAATCACCACAAAAAAAAAAGGTTAATAACCCCCAACTTTTAAATTGTAGTTTGTGTATGTATATGGTGATCATTCAATGACATGGCTTAAATATTGTTATTATTATTAGCCTTTATTTAACCAAGTCAGAGTCTGAGTGAACAACAGCCGGGCAGGAGAATTTCTGGAGTGTCCTGAAGGACATACATACAGACATAGCATTTTAAACATACAACAAACCAAAAAACATTCAATACAAAAAAGTCAAAAGTAAAAAAATGGCCGTGTATAAATAGTATCGTGCCATGATTAAAATGCAAAATTATTACAAGTGTTTTACCTTGTAATGACTTTGAGGATCTCTTTTGAATATTTTGTCCGTATTCCCTCTGCAGAAAGACTTTACGTTTGAAATGTGCAAAAAAAAAAAAAAAAATGGTCAAGCTAAATTTGTTAGAAACTAATAGCCATGGACTCAAAGCCACAGACCTCAAATTTAGATTTCATGGGGTTTTTAAGTATCAAATATCACACGACCCTGTGTAAAAAAGATTACAGGAAATAAAAAAGCTAAAATCTCATTCTGTTAGTCCAGAATGAACAAGTCTGACCCATCTTCCTCCAGCAAACCCAGTTATGTTCATCACAGCCCTCTCATGCCATCAGTCCTGCCAGTAATATCCACTTCCTAGGTGTGCGGCACTGATGTGGCCTCTATTCCAAAGAGAAATGGTGCTGGCCGCTGACTGCTTGTGTACCATTTGGAGAATGATATTCCCTGTCAGTGCCGTGATGTCTTCCCATAAATATCAGTGATGGCACCTTGCGTTCTAGGAATGACGCCCACCATAAATAGTTCCCCCTTTGCACAACGTACACATAAATCCTTCATCCTACCCCCCTTTCCTTTTTTTCTTCCGTATGAAAGGAAGGAGGGAAGGAAAAGGTGATGTATTATTTACATGGACAATAAAGAAACAAATGTTTTGCAGCATGGAAGAACGCAGAGAGCAATTCCCCTCGCAGTGGTGGAGCGAGCGACCGTGAGATGCTTTGAGCGGCAGTGAGCTGTTGTTATTTGCTTGTTTACAACCTCTGACATGATGTAATGGGACGGGCCGTGAAAGCACTAGCCAGCAAATGGCACAGAAAATAAGACCAGGCCTTTATGTCTGCACACACTCTCGCTCTCTAGTTTTTTTTATTTTGCTTCTTACCCACTGTACTCTCAAATATGCTGTGCTTTGACTACAGAGATGTGAACCCTGAATATACAGTAAGTTGCTGTTTTTTGCATTAGGATCTCCCCGAGGTAAGCAGAGAGGGAAAGAGGAAAATATCATGTCCAGCCGTGAAATGCAAAAGTGAAATCTAGCAGAAAGAAATATTTATGACCATTTTCTGCTTGATTAGATGTGGACGTTGTGAGCTGGGAAAGACAGAGACGCTGGACAAAGGGCCGTGCACGGCTTCTTGAACAGATGTGTAAAGAGAGCATAAGAGTGTGATCGTTTGAATGGAAAAAGGGTTTGAGTGATTTTACTGTAAATAGGAATTGGAGATTGAGGCATCCTTCAGTCGTCTTTATTTTTAGACTGTAAACCACTACGCCATTACTATTCCCAGCATTCCCTGATGTCACCGTATGTACTGTCAATATGTCAAGAGTTTGATAGACTGTCTATATCTTGTACTTGATCTGTTGATCTGTTATAGAGAGCGAAAGTAGTGGTCCAAAAAAATTGTGTTAAATTAAATGAATAAATATGGTGAAAGAGTTATAAAATAAAATAAAATATAAAAAAATTAATTTAAAATAAATAACAAGAAATATGAAGTGTATGACATTGCATGTTTGATTATTAATTTTTAAAAGTGTGTGTGTGTTGGTATTTGTGGTTTATGGGGACTAATTAGTTTAATGACATGGATATGACTGAGGTATTACAGTTTGAAAGTGGTTTATGAGGACACCTCCAATGTCCCCATTATTCAAAAGGCTTAAAAAACATACAAAACGTTTTTGAAAATCAAAACCGCACAAAGTTTCCAGTAAGGGGGGTAGGTTTAGGTGTAGGGTTGGAGTAGGACAGTAGCACATACAGTTTGTACAAGATTACAAACTTACACCTATGGAGGGTCCCATAAAAAAACTTTTTTTAATTCTAACATAATATTGCATATTTTTTTAAACAACTTAAAGAGGTTTTGTTTTGTGGCTGTTGTCTTTGATTAGTAGCTTTTATTTCTGTCGCTATTGTTGTTAGCTCTTGCTTGCATACTTTGCACTGAAAGCAACACTGTGTACGCAAAATGCAAATATTATCTTCCTGTTTTGTGTGTGTGTGTGTTGTAACCCTGAGGACGTGTGCATGTGATTCTGTTTGTGTGAATCTACGCCGGTCGTGTGTGTTACCGGGGGGGGGGGGTGGGCTGCCAAGGGTTTGTGGGTAATTTCCCTAATGTCTTCTCCTATCAACAGAACATCCTGTGATATAAGACGTCTTAGTGAAATGCTCATATTGTTTTTGACTGTAATTTATCTTCACAAATGCTTATTGTTATGGTATGATAAACATTTCTGCTATCATTAGATCTTACAGCACAATAATTCAACTAGCATGCGTGATTATGAAAAACAGCTCTAGTAAATAATCTCTTAATTGCAATATTAATGCAATCGTTTTGTGCACAAGCAGTCTGTTCGGCTCTCCGGATGGCATATTTGATCCGAAAGCAAGCATGTGACATTTTTCAAGGATCAGAGCATGTGTAAAATTATGAGAGTATGATTAATTTTTCAATTTCTCTCTGCGGATATCTAATAATTGTGCCCACAGATAGCCAAAGGCTGCTATTAAACATTAAAATGCAGAAAAAAAGAGAAGGAAAAAAAGAAACCACAAACAAAAAGAAGGAAAGTTAGAACTTCTGTAGGGCAACAGATAAAATAAAGCAAACTAGTCAAGGTTTGTTCAAATTGTTCACACTTTATTCTACTGTAGGGCTTTTTAAAATGAAATTTTCAGTAAAAAAAGGATTGATGCTAATTTTATTCTCTATAAAAGGAATAGTTTGCCTCAAAATGATAATATTTTAATAATTATTTACTCACTCTGAACATAAAAGAAGAATATCTGAAAAATATTCCCACGACTGCTCTTGTCCATACTGAAATGAAGCTGACAAAATAGCATCTGCAACTGGTTTGATGTACTATACGTGATTCCTTTAGGAGCAAATAGTAGCATATTTTATGTCTATACATTATGTGTGGCTGTCTGATTGTATTTGAGATGATAAACAGATTTATTTTCTCAGTCTGTCTTTCGACATCATTCTCCTGGCCTCCATCTTTCCTAAACCCCCACCCCCTCCTCCTGCTTAGCCGTCTTTATCACTTTGCTCTTTCCTCTTAATATCATCTTCATCTCAGATTGCCATGGCACAGGGGAGATGCGCTTGTTGATCAAATTTGGCTCGCGTAACACTCAGCGATCCGCTTGGCTGAAGTGCCCGCGATGTGCACTGAATGCTGAGGACGAGCGCCACGGAGGTGCGGTGATTGATTGATTCAGCCTGTCACAGGACCAGATAACAGCATCAGTAAATACTGATGGAGTAGCTCGCACTACTCCTCAACAGTAGGCCACTGTGGGGGCAACACATGTTTGAATGCGCCCTGGCCCCCTCAGGTAGTGGGTTATATTGAGTGAATATGTGTGTGATATTTATATTGAGTGTCGCTCTGTTAAAGGAACAGTTCACCCAGTAATAAAAAATCATGTCATTATTTACTCACATTGATGTCATTATTAACTCATAGAAAGAACACCAAGGGCCATTTTCAGTGCTCTGTTGAGATCAGCGACACTCATTGAGTTTGGGATCAGTGTTAAACGTGGTTTGATTTATATTTTTGTTTTCCACTATATGGCTTTGATTGTAGCTCACAAGTCATGTGGACTACTTTTATTTATTTAAGCATCCCTATGTACTACCGTTGGAAGGTTTAGGGTCAGTATTTTTTTCTTTTCTATTCATCAACAAATCACGAAAAAAAGTAGCACTGTTTCCCCTAAATTCCACAAAAAATGTAGCTATTTCCACATGAATGAATGATCTCTAAAGGATTATGTGACACTGAAGACTGAAGACAATTCAACTTTGCCATCAAATAAATTTTAAAGGATAAAATACTGTTTTGCAATTAAATTGTAATAGAAACTTTATTGTACATTGTAACTATAGTTGGGAAAATATTGCTATTTTTCACTATATTTATAATAGAAAAATGAAGCCTTGAAACGTGTTCTTCGAAAGTCTTCTTTTTAAAATAATTAACAAGTCAAACTTTGTAGTGTGCTCTGTTCTTAAAGCATTTAGTGTTTGCAGAAGATCTCGTTTTAGGTCCCACAGAAGGCTGGCTTTCAGATTTTGAAAATTGCATGAAAGTAAATAATGAAAACTTCATTTTTTGGATAAACTACATGGTCTTAGTAATATAAGGAATTTCTCCTCAAGGTGGTCTTGTTGACAGGTCTTAATCTTGATAGCACTACTTTAGTTAGTGTTAATCAAATGCTCTTTTGCTGGTTTCTCCCTCATTAATCAGCTGCTGATAAAGCCATGTTAGGATTTGCCAAAAAAAAAAAACTGTGTACAATAAATTAGTTCTTTATCTTCTTAATAAAATCAAAGTGGACATGTGGAATGATTGAGGTTAGTTATAGGCCACTGGGGAGATAGACAGACACTCTTGAGATCAGAGAAAAGTCAAAGGGAAAAGTTTTGGTCTGGGAGGATGGAATTGAAAATGATGTCCAAGGGAAATATCATCCCTTTTTTTTTTTCTTGCTGTATCTGTCTCTCCCTCTCTTTATAATTCACACCCATGCTCACCAAAAAAATTTTTAAATTTAGTGATGATTACCTTTCCCGATCACAGAGGAGATTAGATGTCCGTCTATTGTTTTTGTCCATAATGTTGTTTTGCCACCAGTATCTTCTTATGCCTTATGCTCAAAAAGGACAGTAAGCAGCACAGTAAAATGTAGGTAAATGAAGGCCTCCATAATGCTCAGTTCTTAAGCACACCTCAGCATACCATTCCACTGTGTTTATGTGTGTCATGTTTTTAGGCATTTTACTGAAGCCAGAAACACACACATACGACACCACATATTTCAAACAGATGTTGAAGCTAGAAGGCACACAAGATTCCGCAATCAAAATAATTATCCTTTCAGCCCAATGTTTATAAAGTGTTTATGTGACACTAAGCATTGGGTCTCACTGAAGTAGCCATCATGTGTTAAACACGTTAAAGCGCTTGTCAATCTCCAAACACCTTTACACTGTTAAGCCTCATACAATAATTCATCATTATTTGAAAAAAACATTTTTTACACTGCAGACAATTTACAATGTCGTTGTTGTATTCAAAGTCAAAGTCATACCAGCATCTACCTAGAAACAAAAACTTTTTGGTATTTTTATTATAGAAATATATATATATTATTGAAATATTTTATTTTATTTTATTGGTAGTGTTTTTATTATTTAAATATTTTATTTACATTTTATTGTTATTGTTTTTACTATTTAAATATCTTATTTTATTGTTAGTATTTTTATTATAAAATTATTTTTCTTTTTTATAATAACAACAGACCAAGAAAAGTGAGGAGGAAGGGATGATGTGATGCAAATTCTGATTTCTGTTGTGTTCATTAGGCCCACTGTATTGCACTTAACATTAAACCAGTTTTTCCAACATTTCTAATGCATATTTGTAGATTTTATTTCATCAAATTAAACTTCAAATTAAATTCTCTTTTGTGCATTTCACATGCTTCCTTCATTGTTCTTTTCTTTTTCAAAGAACTTTTCTCGTCTGTTAATGAACACACACCTTTTGTTGAGCCGAAAACCCAAAGAACTTCATATTTCACACCAGCAATGAAACCCTACGCCGCTTTTCACCACCACCGAAATGATGCACAATATAAGAGCTCGCCGTAATAAAGTCAATTAATTGGTGCCTGTGGCTATAACGTGGACATTGTGTATAGATAGAGATATTTAATTTAGGCCAACAGTCCCTGTGTTTGTTCCATGGGGATCGAGGGACAGTGGTGCGTCCCGAATGAATCAAGCAGTAAATGAGGAGCAGAAAAATAGGTAATTATGTTAATCTCACAAATGAATGAGACGCTGACCTCTCGCATTAATTGATTTTATGTGCCTGAATCGTATTTATCTCTCTTTTGATATATTTTTCCATTAACATCTCTGATGTAATTAAAGAGGTTTTATTTTGAAGGAAATTAGCCCTGGATGCCGGCGACCATTAAAGGAAGATAGTCACTTTTATGCCGCGTTAACGAGACAGCGGCGTTTTAGCTGCTCTACGCTTGCCCGCACAAAGACCTTAAAGCTTAAATAGCCCCTATTCTTTAACCTTAATCACCGCATTGGCTTGCCAGATACTCTGCCTGACCGCGTACACGCATACCGTCGTGAGCACCTCATGTGCTCTCACGCCCTTTCCGGGTTCTCATTTTTGCGCCTAATCAGCAAAAAATTAAACTCGTTGTGGGCTTTGCTCCATATTAAATGGGTGATTATTGGTAATAAATACTTTTTTTTAATACTCACTTATTACATAGGCAGTTTTCTTGCTCGGTTAATGAGTGTAATTTGATTTGCTTGAGAGATTACAGTCCTCTCAGAATTAATGCGGCAATCCCGTCCCCTGGATTTAAAGACATCTCGGATTCTTCACAGGTCGTGTGCTTCTGCGAAGCTTCCTCTCTCGCATAGCAGCTAATGGAGTTGAACAGCAGTCTGTCACTACGCTATATAGCCCATGTGCCCTTGGTTCCTGCCGAGCTTGTTGTTTAAGGGCTCCGCTGCCGTTGAAGTTTTAAATGGGGTTTACCAAACCGATTCAAGTGATGCTAGGTTTGAGGGAGATCTGTGAGCTGAGCGAGCGTGTAGACCAGATGAGGCTGCGCAGAGCGGTGTTAATCGCACACAATCAAACCACAAACATTACTTCAATTCCTCAGAGAGGTGGCACAAATTTCTTGATCTGACGGTTTCATATTTTTATCACACGTCTGCTGTTACGTTTTCAGTCCTCTGCATAACTCGCCTTCAGCACCAAAGGTGTGATCATCTAGTGCTGAGAGTATGTCGAAAGTTTTTTCGCATGGTCGAGACACTTCCAGTAATGCCATTGAAAACATGCAGAAAACGCCATTGATGGGAAAAAAAAAATCTCTTGCTCAGAAGTATCGACGACTCTAGAGTTTCTGAAGATCTCAACATTGTCTCAAACTGTCTTTTTATTTCTTTGATACTGTAGCCTGAATTAGTGGTAAAAGATTAGTTCAAAAGTCAGCCTTTTTTAAAGAAATGAACTGTTTAAAATAACATGAGAAAAAATATTAAGCAGCGCTGTTTTCAGCATTGATGGCAATAAAAAGAAATGTTTCTTAAACACTAAATAAGCACATTAGAATGATTTCTACTGAAAACGGAAGCTTAGCCATTCCAGGAATACATTTCTTCCGAAATGTGTTGAAATAGAGCAAAGTTATCTTAAATTGTACTAATGTATCATAGTATTGCAGTTTTATTGTATTTTTAAACAAACGAGTGGAGCTTTGGTGAGCATAAGGACTTTCAAGACCAAAACTGTGTCACGTGCATCCGTTTTTATTTGTCCACACTTGAATAAGACATAAGAGTGAACTCCGTCAACACCGCTGAGAGAGAGAAAAAAATAAGATAACTGCCTGAATACCATAAAATGTCACTTTTTATTGTCATTTCTTACTTTTTAGAAATTCGGCTGTTCGTCCTGATGCAGTAGATGCCTTCAGCATCTCTTTTTTTTGTGACAAAAGCAATCTCATTCTTTTTCTTCCCTTCTCTTCCTCTCTTCCGCTCTGGGATAACATTACCCAAGTTGGAATGACTTGAGCCGAGTCTGTAATTCCCATGAAGCTGCTCGGTCTCTCAGCAACTCAATCCCAGACCGTGGCCAATCGCACTGTGATATATCAAGAGCTTCCTCTCTGGACTCACTGTCTAATGACACCAGGAGCTGACCCTTTGTGTTTTCCTCAACCAAGAGCAGCACACACACACACATTGAAAAAGCGGTCTTCAGATGAGAAGAGTCTATGAAAATGAGACCACAGAGATTTTGCAGAGGGCCCTGTGAATTATTGTGCTTCTGTGTATCTTTGTCAGTTACCTGACAGTAGTAGCCTGGCCGTTTCGACAGATAAGTCATGTGAACTGTGCGCTTAGGTGTTATCCAGTGTAATCCATGTCATTTGTATTAGTTTTTCTGAATTGCGCATCAAAGTCTGTCCAATAGGAATGAATTGGATTATGAAAAGTACAGGTATAATTGACAGTAGCTTAAAAAAAGAGAAGACACTGCAGAAGTGATGTTTCATTTTCACGAAAGACTACAAAGATAAATATACGTTTTGTGTAGAATAACAACCAGTCATTCACAATAGGGTTTGATTTTTAACTACGTAGCTGTGCGATCCGGGCTGGTTTGAAATCTGACCGACTATTCTATGCTTTAGTCAACTTTCTGCCTATTTTCTCTCAAATTAGTTAATGCATTAGCTTGCACAATCTCTTTATTAGAGAGATCTGCAGATTTTTCGAACAGCAACCCACGACTTTCGCTTTGACTTGCTACTGTAATGACAATGAGCAAGTCCGTGATATAGAGCTCCAAACCCGGTTTTGATTCAAAATAATGACAAAATCAAGGTTCAACCATGTAATACTAATTTGAGTCAACCAACACTGTGTTTGCAAGGCTCTCTCGCACCTCCTCATTTTTCGTCTCTCACCATACAATCTGATGCAACATCTCGAGCATAAATGCAATAACAGAAAAGAATATGTTTCTATATTCCACGTTCCCTCTCAATCCCCAGTGCTGTTGGCATGTTCTGACCGTTTTCTATGTTGACAAATGGATTACCAGAGAAAGCAGTGGCAGGTTTACCTGAGCATTATATCCTCAAGGAGGAAAGTGAAGTCAAGATGCGTTTGTTTGTGATGGAAATGTGACCTCAGTTTGCTTCTTAAGTTCCCTCACATCACTCTTCCCAGCAGGGTTGTTATACTGTAGTTATATAGCTAGTATACTAAAAAGACCATAAAAAATATAAAAATGACAAAAATAAACTTACTAATTATTAAAGTAAACTTTAAATGAAATTGGTTCAAAATAACATTTAAAAACTATAAAAGTACCTAACTGGAAAATAAATATACTTAAATGCATTTGTAATATATTTGTTTCATGCTAAGTACAGTACACTAGGAATATATACATATCTATTTTAATTTTTGTACTTATAAATACATTTTCCTGCCATTATACTTTCTGCATACTGAACTGGTATATTTAAAGTATGCTAACTTAGAACAACTACTTAATGTACTTTAATTGTACAGAAGTAGTGCTGAAGTGCAATTAAAGATATACTGTATATAGTATATTTTATTGTGTTAAAGTGGAAGTACTTCAGGTACACTTAAAATATTTTAGCATAGCAAGTGTGATACTATTTAAAAATCAAACAATCCTCATCAAAAGTGACATTAAAAAACATTTTAGACTTAATCTTGAGAAAAGTGCATTATTCATACACAATTCATACGCCAAGTAAAGTTGAATTATATATTTTTTATATCAGTAAATCTTGAGGTATAGATGTAACATATACTAAGTATGATATATATGTGTATAAGAATACTAAAATAACAATATTTCCCAGCTTCCCCTCACATTTGATACCCTCATGTGGCAATATTAGTGAGTGTTAAATAAACAAACACATTAAAAAGTATATTTATTTACATTCCTCTAGATTTTGAATTTAATTCTCCCTTTAATAATTAATTTAATAATTAATTGACTATATTTATTATTATTTTTTGCTCAGATTTTTTAAGTATATTTAATCTGTAGTAAAAATGAGACAATAAAAGGTAATGAAAACACCAGACTCTATTCAATCTGTTGTTCTCTTTCCCCTTGAAATGTTGTGAAGATGTAACTTTAATGTTAAGTCTCGTTTTCATTAGTTCCAAATTAAATAAGCCATTGAGATGCAGTGCTTGTGCTGGCGCTGCAAGTTTGAATCTGGTTTATGTCATTTCCTGTTCTGCCCTCTCTTTATGTGTCAGTCCACACAGACACCTCCTCAGTAAAACGGTGGCATCTTCATTTGTTCAGCCAGTAACACTGATTACTCTAGTACCGTGCTGCACTCTTAACGGCACATATTTCTATGTGGCAGGTTCCCCACGCCTCTCATTTCTTTCTCATTTTTTTTCTACTTGTGGTTAATTCGTCTATTCTTATGAGTCATTTAGTTCTTTAATTACCGTTAGCAGCAGATGCACAATGGAGTATTAATGTGAGTGGGTTTTACGGCCACTCCATCACCACAAGCCTGTGAAGTCTAAAGGCATAATTGACGTGGAAGAGCTCGGAGACGGGAAGACAATATTTTGCAGATGGCTTTTCTTGTATGCTAGAAGGATGTTTATGCGTTTACATCACACTAAAGGGGCAATAAACACAATCGTAATTCAATAACTGTCTTGATAGACGGAATATGGCGTTGAGTGCTGAATTGAGGTGTGTATTAAATGACAAAGGGAATTGAAATTAAAACGATAGGGAGCTTGTGTATGTATCACTTTTTAGTGCCTTCTTGAGTTTTGTGGGTTAGAGATGGATCAATATGGTTAAATAGTCACACAGTAACCAACCAATTGGTTAGTGAGGTCAATGAGTAAATTATGCATCAGTTTTTTTAGCTTACATTTTGGAGATGTTGGTGTTGGTGCCATATCAGTTACTGGCCGATAATAGTTTTTTCTTTTATTATTATTTAACCCTTAAACTTAGTCATTTTAATAGTAATATAGTACTAATAATATTTTTTGCTGCTTGTATTACTGTTATTAGTCTATTATACAAATACCATATTATACAGACAGAAAACCGTAGTATGTAATACTTGTATCAGTAAATGAATGAATTTATAAATAAATGTAAAAACAAGGGAAATAAATATGTAGAACCATGAAATGTGAAATGCAGTATTAAATACAGTACAGAAAAAAAAAACTAAAATATGAATCCAATACAGAACAGCAGCTGTAGTTTATATATACATACAGTATATACTGTATACAGTATATACACACACACACACACACATATTAGTCCTATAAAACCTAAAGTTTATGCAACTACAGCTGCTTTTGTGTTAGGATACATTTCATGGATTAATGTTTTGTAGTGTATTTCATTTTGAATATTTTTTAATACTCGAGGAATCCCCGTTTTTACATTTATACATTTGCCATCATGTAACACTCAAAGGACATCATCTTTAAATTTAAGTGCAAACTTTTACATTTTAATATTTATCTTTCATTTAGTCATGATTTATTTATTTTTTTTATGGACCCTAGTAGTCCTTTGTAGTCACCTGGCCACTTCTGGACCCTACTTCCGACAAAAACCCCTGGTTCAGACAACCCATCGACTAGTCTGTTTTGAAAATATGTTGTTTCAGACATCCCTGCTTTTGTATATGTGTCTTCATTTAAGCCAGAGAGAAAACAAGCCGGCATTCACACACAGATCTCAGCATACATCACCTTGTGTGTGTTTGTGTATGTCTCCGTATGTCCGGCTCTATGAATGGAGCCCCTTTCTTGCCATCTGTTGTTAAGCTGCTCCTGAGGTGGAGCTTCAGAATCCAAACAAACTGCAAACTGAGGCTGTCAGAGCCGCATAGCTGAGACGACCCCAGGCCCGGGGTCACACATCCGTACCAGGCTCCACACAGCGTTTACTCTCCCTATACCTCCTTCATCATCTCTCTCTCTTTTTTTCTCTCCGTTGCTCTCATCCATCCATCAACAGTCATGCACCCCCACCTCCCGCCATCCACACGGAAACAAATGCACAAACGCACGCAATGCAAACACTCACCCTTCATACCTTCGTGCACCCTCTGGCTCGCTTTTCATTATACTTCCCAGACCAAACGTTTGTCAACTACAAACATCACCAGTCAATGAAGAAAACTGGTTGCACCAGCTTTTTTTTATTAAATTTAAAGACAACGCTTGTCTGCTGGAATCATTCACTGAGTCTTGCACGGTTTGAGCACAGCAATTTGAAATGTTTAGCGTTGTCATTAATATTAATATATTGGTAGAAAAGTGCAGCCATGGGAGGGTGTAGTAATGGTTTGAAGTGGGTATATAACATTGATTTATTTATGTATTCTACATGAATTAGTTTAGAAATCTAAACAGCGAGCGTGTTTCTAAGAGGCCGTGATTCTACGAGCGCCTGTTTTCCATGTGAAGAGGCTTTTTGGAAATTGCATCAATTAGATACTTAACAGGAAGCTGACCGGCCCTCTTTTGCATTGCAGATAAATGTCCAATCTCGAAAATGAACAAAAGGAGGGAGAATTAGCAAGAGAAAGAGAATCTCAATTAATACAAACAGTCCTGATCTTCAGTACTTACGTTCTCATGCCAGTGAAGGAGCATTCCTGAATCGTATGAATTTTAATTAGGTGACACTGACAGTGAATGGAGACTAGCGCTGTTATGCTTTAAATGTTTTGGTTAGGACATTTAAGAAATAGTTCACCCACGTTGTTAACCACAATGTGTGATTAAAACATGCATATTTTGTTTTGTCAGTTGCATTTTATAACAAATTACATTAATATATTATGTTAGTCTTAGGCCAGCCTCTAAAAACACTAAAATCGGTTCCCGTTTCTAATTTTGAAAGAAAATGATACTTTTATTCAGCAAGGATTGTGTAAAAGTGACAGTGAAGCCATGTAACAAAAGATTTCGTTTTCAAATAAATGCCATACTTTTGAACTTTCCATTCATAAAACTATCATGGAATAATCTTGAAATCATTTGTGACCCTGGAGTCTTAAATTGCATGGGTAAATTTGTAGCAGTAGCCAAAAATCCATTGTATGGGCCAAAATTACAGAATTTTTTGTAATGGCAAAAATTATTAGGATATTAAGTTAAGATCATATTCTGTGAAAATGTTTTGTAAATGTCCTAGTGTAAATACATTAAAACTTATTTTTTGATTAGTACGATGTCTTGCTGAGGACTTCAAAGATGATTTTCTCTTTTTTACACCCTCAGATCTTAGCTAAATATTGTCCTATCCTAAAAAACGGTACATCAATGAAAAACTTGTTTATACTGTATAAATCTCAATTAAAAACAAAAATAAACTTAAGACAAATATTTCACAATGTTACCGTTTATGCTATATTTTAGATGAAATAAATTTATTGCTAGTAAGTAAAAGAGATTTTCAGAGACATTTTGATGACATCATCTAATAAAACATTTTTATTTTGGGTGTTCTGTTTCTTTAAATATCGCTCTCACAATCTACTTTGTAATTTTGATCAAGAAGGAGACAGAGATGGATTGAGACTGAATCTAAATAAGCAATCGGGAAAGTACGAGGGGTGTAGCCAGATAAATTTTCCCTTAAACTTTCTCATAAAACCTTGACAACTTTTAAACCTTCACAGAAAGCCCTTAGGGCCATCCTGGCAAAAAAAAAAAAAAAAAGTCAATCTAATAGCTGTGACATTTAAAAACAAAAAAAAGCCCTCCAGCTCTGTGGAGAACAAGAAGATGTGTTTAGTCCACGACAGTGCTACGCACTAACCTATTAGCAGTCTTTTCTGTGGGTCATGTCTGAGGAGCCCGATCTCCAGACCTCTTAATGCTGTGTAAACAATCCTTTCTACTTTACAAAGGCCGCTGGGATACAGTTTCACCTGTACGCACATCTCCCGCCAATTAAAGGCTAGATTAATCTGAGCCATTTCACATTCAAGGTCTTCCCTGCCACAGCGAGGGCACAATGGTGAATGGGAAGACAGATGGAGGAGCTTTAGAAGACCCTGCGCAAATAAGCACCGGCTCATTTCTCACAGTCAGGCCTCCCTTCAGATTAAACACAAAACCAGACCCTCAGAGGTTAACACAAGCTATTGTCTTTACATCTATCCTGCATTTACTGTCTCATCAAATTTTTCATTTTTACTGGACTACACTATATTTTTTCTCCTGGTCACCAGCATTTAACAGGTCATTTTTCTTTTGAGGTATTTGTTATTTAAGTTAAAGGTTTGCACTTTTAACAGCTTTAAAGTAAGGCACTGAAAGAAAGCTCGTTCATACACTGTGCTTTTACATTTGACATTTCTGCTGGTATTGCCAGGCCAAGATGAAATATGCTGGTATTTTCTGCATTTGTGGAGATGATTTTATACAAACCTGGATAGGAAAGAAGAAGTGGTTTTTATTGAACACATTGACTTGTTGTGACAACATTTCTATTTAGCAGGTCATGTTGCCACTGCATGATGCAAGTTGTTACAATGGAGCTAAAAAGTCTGTTTCAGCTACGTTCAAACACTAAAACAATTATGAAACCTAAAGCTATTTGTATAACAGCATCAATGTGAACAATTTTACTAATGTATTTATTTTTTTATTTATTATTATTATTATTTGATTTATCCAAAAGATATGACGGGAGTTTAAAGCTAACATATATAAACCACTGCTAGAAAGGATAATTTTTATATACATTTTGTGTATAATTATATATATACATACAGTACATTGCCGTAAAAAACATTATTTTTGTCTTTTTTTACTTGTTTTTAAGATATTAACACGTGTTATATATTGAATAAAATTGTATTATATTTTAAGACTTGATATTTTATGCAGTGTAGCTTCTGAAGTACATTTTTAATATGTTAGCTGGAAATCAAGTCCCCTTTTTTGTAACATAGCCCTTGTGGCAACTTCCACAGCTAATCCTGGCCTCTCCTATTTGCGCTGTCAATGACATACAAGATCATCTACTGTCCCTTACCATTTCTTTCAGGGTAAAGTGGATCCACATATTGAGATTTGTGTTGAAAGCGAAGCCGGGCTTACACAGCAGGAACCCTCAAAGCCTGTACATAATCCACATGTGCAAGTGACACATAAAGACGCCGACGTCCTCAATCGGTATCACTGGAATGTGGCCCTGTAGTATGCTAAACTCGATTGTATCCCTTAAACAGATGCACGTGCAGAACGGAGCTGTGAGTGTAGGGGACAAAAACCAGGAAAAATAGTGTTGTCACTGTCAGCGATTTCGCAGGGGGCCTTGTTGGGTTCTCAAGGGTTGTTTTCTAATCACAAACACCTGGAGGGGTTATCGCGTGTGTGTGTTTGTGTGTGCGTCGGCGGAGCCATGGCATCAAATAATCCTAACGAGGAATTTTAATGAAGGACTCGCAAGACATCAGATGTCCAGCGCTCAACGAGTCGTATGAGTCACTTTCAAGCAGCGTTATGGCGTTAGAATTAAAAGGACTAGACAGCCAGCGCTGACCTTTTCTTTTGCATTAAGTGATTTTAATGAACGTGTTTTCTTTCGTTTTTTTTTTTTTTTTCTTTTTTCTCCCCGTCCTATCCGCTATCATCAATATGTATTTTGGCTGATTAGCTTCAAGCGTTGCCCATAGCGAGGCACGTTTGTGCTCCTTCAGCAGCTCAGTCATCTGTTAGCATTATCTGTCTTTGAACTGTTTTTGTATCCGATCAGTTCCACCTAATACGTCTCTTGATTCGCTATTGTAGCGCCCAGACAGCACGTTGTTCTCCTCACTTTAAACGCGTCTTCAGATGCCTGGCCTGTCATCGTCTGGCAGTTTATCGTGCTTGTGTCTGGAGCTGCTTTTAGCCTAGCGCGTCTATCAAACCCCCGCTACCTTTGAATGCCAGATCAAAAGAAGATGAATTCCAGGCAAAGAGATGGAAAGGGGGAGCGTAAAGGGGGCTGTTTGTGGATGTGTGTGCGTAGGGACGGACGCTTTGTAAACATCACAGTGACAGCTCACAATGGGTCGCTTTAGCGCGACGCTAACCCTCCGCCAGTTGCTAGCTTGTTAAACAACAAATAATTCCTTCGCCCGGGGCCCGCGCTCACCTCGGAAACGGTGCCAAGTTCATCCTCTCGCTTCTCATTAGTTTTGATCCTGACAAAGTCTTTGAATCATCCCTGCATTGCTCTTTTGTCTTAATTGCCTTTTTTCCGACATTCAATGAAGATGTATCTTTTAGCTAGCTACATTAACAACAAGAAATTTGTTATTATTAAGCTGCGCTTGTGAAGTCTTATTTGATATAGAAGATGTTCTGAAAGCATTCTCGACAGGAAGCCGTCTTGCGGGTAGTGTAGCCTAATGTTTTTTTTTTTTAGTTTTTTTTTATAGACCTCTGTATCTCCTGATTGATCATCTGGTTTGTTTGTTGACAGCCTTTCTGACGCAATTAACAACTGAAAGCAGCGCTTTGTACTTTGTGTCCTCATCTTGAAGTGTCTCAATATCACATCCTGTTGACTCAAATATCCTTGTTCCAGCACTGGCTCAAAGCAAACCAAGTATTTTTGTGTGGTAAATGTTTCTGTGTAAACAAAGTGTGTGCAGCGTCAACGTGCTCATGCAGTAATCTTTATCGTACGGTTGAGGGAGCATGTTTGACGTTCTGTCTGGCATAACCACCAGACCCGAGAGTGAGAGGGTGAGACGTAGCGAAGTATTACAGGTTCTAAAAGAAGTTTGACTCATTTCTTAACTTTTTATCTTTGGTCACATGGGATTCTGCAAAATGCTGAGAAAGAGCACCTGAGAGGAAACGCATAAATTAGTAAAATATACACATGGTTTCTTGGCATGAGATTTTTTTTTTTTTTTTAAGAATTGATTAAAAGAGATAAAACTGAATCTGGTTCCCACTGGTTCGCGTTATGGCTTGACAACATTAAATAAGCATTAAGTATTTTAGAAACACAAACATATTTATATAAATTACAGTTAATTTATTTACTTGTAAAAATAGGAATTTAGAGTATATATAAATATATAAAATTGATACTAAAAGTATAGAAATGAATTGCAATTTACAGCTTTTTTTAGGACTTTTATGTCAGTATGTGTGCAATGTCGAGCTACAAGGGCATACTATTGAAGTATAAATGTGTATAAATAGTCAAATGAATGAATACAGTACATTTAGAATTATAAGCAATCGTGATTTTAAACTATAAATAATTTGTATGTTTATTGTATTAATATTGTAACACTTAAAAACAAAAACTGGTATCGAACTTTTTGGAAGAAAAAAGAAAAACGACTGTACATGAGTGCAAAATTTCACTTGATATCTTCACCTGTCTCTCTTTTTTAACTTCACGCACTGAATGGGTTTTCTCACATGTCTACCAGTCACCTAAAATGAAGTGAGTTTCGGTCCATTCATGGCACTGGAAGACTTTAGTGTCATATTCTCATGCATATTTAATTAGGCTCCTATAAATAGGGTATTTATTTTTCTGCTGCGTGAGGGTGCCTGGCCGGTCAGTGTGGGAGGGGGAGAGAGCGGCACTGGTGGTTTTGGGTGAGAGAGTGACTTAGGGACTGTCCCTTTCAAATAAGCCTCCGTCATATTTAGCGGGCCTCTGGTCTGCGTGGAAATATCGCTCATTTATTTATTTGATGTAGAGTTTTGATATGTAGTGGAGTGTTTTTTTCCTGTGATATTACTGGAATTTAAATCACGACGAACTCGAAGGACAGAGGAGCCGCTCGGTATGTTATGTGTCGTTTTCTCTAAGATTCACTTATAAAATCATATTTTTTGTTTTTATTACTATTTCTCTATTGCTACAATTAATCTACAATTTAAAATGCAGTCAGTTTTTTGCTGCTACATTCTTTCTGAAACGCCCCCTTTGCATGAGAAATGAGTAACACTGCCGAATTCTGCGCTTGATGTCATATACGTACAGTTTTAAACAGTCCCATCTTTCAATAGCAGCATCTTTGCAAAGCCTGCCTTTATTGCGACAGGAAAACAAACACAATTTGATATGTGGTGCTCAAACTGCTCAGCCTGAAATGATCGGAACCTTATTTAAAGCTTCAGAACAATATGGTCATGCAGAATAAGACATGTGCTTTATAATCAGCCGATATTCTAGTAATATGCATGCAAATTAGCAACTAGTTAATACTGAGAATTGGTTATAAGTGTGCTGTCATATGTGTTTGTCCATAATGATGATGGTCACTGAAGTGGCCCCTCTGTAGCTTGTTATTAAATTCCTGCCTCATGATGTCATCCCACAACTCCAGTGCATGAGAAGGTCACACACACACATAGACAAACAGCTGGCTTCTCTTGCCCAGCGCTTTAGTTTTCATCTCCACAGCTTCTTTATTGCGCTCTTGGAGAGCAGGACCAGACAGTAACCCTTTACTCTCTGCTACAGGCCCATCCTATCTCTCGAAAGCACCTCCTTTTCCTCTGTTTTTACATGAAATGGTGTGCAATTCATCACATTCAGTGCCAACCCACGTGTTTTGCACACTTTCTCGAACACTTTATAGCATCAGGTTGCTAATAACAAGTCACTAATATCAGATAATAGAGTCTGAACTCCACCCACCGAGAAGCCCAAGGGTTTTAGATGTTCCTGCGACTGTTTGTTGAATTGTGGGAGTTTTTGGTGTGATGAGGGTGGAAAGAATGAAGCGGGTTATTTACTCAGATGGTTCTCTGGTGTAGGTGTGAGTCTGCCCCTGCTGTTCTATGGGAACACGCTGCTTGCTTTTCTTGGTATTGGTGCCTTTTTTTGCTCAACTGGAGAACTTTTTTTTTTTTTTTTTTTTCAGCACCGCTGTTGCTTTTGTTTGCTCTGGATGGCATGTCTGATTATTTATGGTGGGGGGGAAGGGAGTAGTCCAGCCAGTAGACATGTGACTGCACTGTATTTTGTTTTCCACTCAGAGGGCCGTGTCCTTTGACAGATATTTTGAAGGCTCATAAACTTTTTTATTTGCTTTAAGAGCAGGGGAGGGAGGGGGAGAGAGACAAACAGATAAACGTAGCAAGAAAGAAGGTGAGAGAGGTTGCTTTCCACATACCACACTACCCTACTGCTATTTTTGTATAGTATGCAAATGCACTGTATTATGAAAATATTAAGCATGGATAGTAAAGCCAGATTATCTAATACAGTTGTCTAAACATACAGTCTGCAACAAAGAATATTGTGTCGGTTACTGTATCCCACAATGCACTGCACTTTCCAAGACCTTCTCTTTCCAATCTGATAAACAAACCAGAAGCAATATCAGCCGCAATTGAACGTTGTTTTTTTTTTACTCATTTTGGGTTAAAAAATATTTTGGATTAAATTACTATCAAATTCTAATATGAAATGATATATTAATAACACAATTGTATTTAATGTATTATTTATACATAAAACATTCATTAGCAGCTAGTTGATTTTTACTCTAGCAGCTGTTTACTGAAAACATTTTTGTTAAATCGTTGGTTAAAATTGCTTTCTTTTTGTCAACTTTATGTATTATGTACTAACACAAAATAAAAATGTAAAAAAAAATATATATTTTTTTTTTTTTTTTCAGACCTGATAACTAAATCCCATGTTCTAAATCAAGCATGCAACATGCAGCAGATGTTCAATGCACAATGTGAATGGTTCATTTTCTTCAAATGAAAGTATGCCGAATACAGTAGTATGCATTATACTATTCTATTCTGAACATATACAGAGAGATTAAACAACAGCTTGAGTCCTCCCTGTTCCCTGTAACTGTAAGCTATTCAACAAAAACATTTTGTTAACTGTTTTTGATAACCACTTCCTATCAGCTTATTTGTTTTGGCGAATAATCGTTGCCTATGACCAAATTAAGCTGTGCATTTGTTTAAAATAAGCAGGGAGGGGAAACGGTATCTAACCCAGCTGTAGCAATGTGGCATCATTTAGATCACATCTTTGACGCCAAACAGCAGTAGAGCGGTTCTCAAGGGAGTGTCAGTCCCCAACACAGAAACATAACGCTACTGAAACTGTTGTTCATGAACTTTTGTTTTTGTCTGTCTTTTTTCTCACCCAGGCTTTACAAGTTGCACGACAGATCCTTCTCCAACAGCAACAGCAAAGCAGTGCCCACAAGTCCCCGAAAAACAATGACAAGCAACCTGCACCACAGGTACGTGTGCGCATGTGCTGCTTTTAGATTGCCCAGGAGACTAGATGGAGTTTGCAGAATGTTTTAGCAGAAATCTCAAAAACACAAATGAGGAACACATTGACGATACATATTGACCTGTAAAACGAATGCAAACTGATTTTAATTACGGGAGAGTTCATTTCGAAATCTTTGGTGTCCTGAATATTCTGAGAACAGGTTGAGACATTAAAGAATGAAATGAAAGTAGTGAGTGAGTAGTGAGCAACTGAGATAATATTTTCTTACCGGTAGAACAGTTATGGTGCTTAGATATTTGTGTGTGTGAGTGTTTATGTATCAGACATTATTTGTTTACATTTATACGGATGGTTGGTGGTACAACATGTACCTGTCAAAGCTTGACAAACAGGAAATTAATGCAGGCAGGGCTGAAGAGTTGGCAGCACATTAGTGTAGTGTGCTTTCATCACTCACAGTAATCTAACAAACCACACTCAATGAAATCCTGTCAGTTTCAGCACGTTATGACCACACGGATATCTAATGTGTGTGCAAGTGTGAAGAGCAAACAACTTTAGCTTATTGAATAGAGGTACAGTAAGTATGACGTCCTCTCTCTTTCTTTCTCTCTGATTTCACACTTAATTCTGTCAGCAGCAGTTGAAGGGGGCGCCCGGGAGCAGCCCTGGCTCCTGTCTCAGCCTCCGGGCTTTCTATTTGCCTATCCTTTGTGATGCAAAGCAAATCCGGCCCTTTTCATTTCCCCATCCGCGCCCCTTTTTAAAAAGAGAGCAGCTAGCCGTGTCTGATGCAATATTTACGTTTATCTGAGATCATTCTAGCTCAGATCCTTATCTCTGTTTGAGCAAGGTGGATGTTGTTTGTTTCATGGCGGAATCGCAGGAGACCAAGGGGCATATTTGTTAATTATCGCACATTCCTGCATTGAGCAAGCGAGTTTATGTGTGTAATGACTATTTTTAGCTGTTTTTGCTTATAAACGGATGTAAGAGATACCTTAAATTGTACGGCATGTTGAGTTGTTCGTTTTCTAAGCATTTGGACTCGGCAGTACCACTCAGATATTCTTCATCAACTATAAATTCTTGGGTTGTGATGGACCTGCGAGATTAATTCCAAGCGTCCAACATTACTGGTAATATATTATATAATGTCATATTGATATTAGTGCTGGGCAGTGATTAATCGTATCCAAAATAGGTTTTTGTGTACAAAATATATGGGTGTGTACTGGTGTATATTTTTTATGTATGTATAAATACACATGCATGTATATATTTAAGAATAATATTTGTTTATATATTAAATATATTAATATAAAAAAATAAATTATATGAATATAAATCAGTGCTGTAAAATGATTAACTGTGATTAATCACATCCAAAATAAAAGTTTTAGTTTGCATAATAGATGTGTGTGAGTACTGTATATATTTTTCATGTATATATAGAGACACACAAACAGTATATATCTAAAAAATAATTACATGTATATACATTTATATAGTTATATTCTTATATTTTAGATTATATACAAATATATTTAATATGTAAACATTGCATATTTCTCTTTAATATATACATGCATGTGTTTATATTTAAATACACATAAAAAATATACACATTACACGCACATATAGTATGTAAACTAAAAAATTTGGATTAGGGTTGGGCGATGTCCACCAATTTGGCATCGTACGATCTCTAATGCGTAGGCGGCGGTTAGTTGTAACTAAAACAGCGAGCCCTGTCCCACGGCTGACTGTTCGCGAGAGCAGATGTGAGAAGATCGAGCGCAGGAATGACCGCGTGCGAGTGCTTGAATTGCACGCAGATGACATATCAAGCGCGCGCGAGGGTTTGAAATAAGCTCGCGGGCCCCGTTCCTTCGCATGTACATCTGTTTTCCTTTCCCGGAAATGATTTACCGCGCTCGCCAGCATCAGTTTTGAGCTCGCTTATTAATGGCATGGATTTGCCGCCATAAATTAAGCGTGTTTTTCTCGAGCTGGTTGCTGCTGCTGCGGGGCGGAGGATCGCGATGCCGGCTCAGCATAGTGATGTCTATCGGCCATCGGCGATGGACGATGGCATCGTCTATCGACCCAACCCTATTTTGGATGTGATTAATCATTCACCAACACTCATTTATATTTATAACTCATTTTGAATTGCAATTGTTATTTTTAGCATAAAAGTTTAGTTTGATTTTTATTTTTTTACTAAATTGTACAGACGTAAAAACGTCATATCAGTCGTTTTTTTCCTTAAGTCGTACAAACTCACAATGTGTCAGATCAGTATTATGTCATGTAGTGCAAAAGAACGTGGGTTGTGTAGATATCAGTGGAATTAATCTACTAGGGTATAAATGTGGTTTGTGACCTTTAGGATCTGTGTGAATTTGTCTGCATTGAGAAGGAACCAAAAGGATCAAGTTAACCGCTTCACTCATCAGGCTGAGGGGTCAGCAGCCGGCAGATTCCACTATATCCAGACTGTTAGTACGTAAAGGAGGAGCAGACCAACCTCAGCACACAAAGACGAAATTAAAATTCAAATTTATTAATGTATACAGAGAGCATGGCCAGCCTGTCACTCACACCAGTGAAAAGAAAGTATGTGTGTTTTTGTCTTTCACCCTCATGCTCTCTTCTATCTTTCCATGACTGTGTTCAGTCATACTACTGCATACTACTTTATACTGTATACTGCCTAAACGATTTGTTTTAAAAGACGTGAATCAGTTTCCAGAGAAAAACATTTCAGACATGTAGCCTACGGGATGCTATGTTATGAATCAGTTATTTTACTTTTTTCTTTTTTGAAAACAGCCACTCTGCTCAGCCTGCTGCAATTCATAATAACATAAAATAAGCACTTTTACTGTATGTTTCTTCCTGTTGCAGTAGGGCTTTGTGGAGTTAAGTGCTGTGCATTGTGGAATACAGTACCTATTGTAATATGCGTTATTTTATAGCTTACTGACTAATTTGTCACATGGAATTGCTCATTCCTTGCATGTAGGTAATGTTCTAACTGTGCAAAGTATATATGTTACTATATATGTACTGTGTGTGATTGTGGACTTCCTCTCTTCTTCATTCTATCCACTAACTATTTAGCTCATTATATTAGCCGAGCACCCAATAGCTCTTTGATGTCTCGTGCGATCCATCTATCATTAGATGCTGATCTCTATTAGGTGTTATTGCTGTATTGAGGCGCCACAAGCCAACGTCAATTTGCTTTCCTTACTCTAGAGCGTATTCATTTGATTTGTGACTGTTTTATCTCCAATTCAGCATTTCAGTGCCAGTCCACCTAAGGCTTTGAAGATTTAGGTGTTTGCACATTTTGGTCAGTAGAGAAATGTAATTGTAGCATGTTAATTCTTAAGTGTTAAATGGTTGTTTAAAGTTGACACAAGGTACGGTAGTGAATCCATGGGAACTTTTACTACAGTAATTGATGGGTGCGTCACGTATGTAAGTAGCGCATTAAATGCTGAACAATTAACGGACAAAATGTTTGATATTTCTTCATTTGTCATACTTTTTTTTTATTTTTTTATTTTTTTTATTAATTGGGGGAGGGGGTCTTTATTAATATGATACACAACATAGAACACCATAAACATCTGCTGTAGTGACAGAGGCTAAACACACTCGGCTGGTCAAAAACCCACGAGTAAATCACAGACAAAATGACACGTGTAATTAAAAGAGTCCATGCCACTTCACCACTTTACACCTACAGCAGAGAACGAGGGAGAGAGAGTCAACAAGAGAAAGAGAGAGAGAGGAAGATCGAGAGAGTGCAACTCCCTCCTTGCTAATTACGGTTATCACTGAAATAGTAGGGCTTGAGTCATTAGTTCCATGTGCATTTAATTAGAGGCAGTCTGAAATTGGATTTAACTTATTACTTTTTCATGGATCGCTTTCTTGTCATCACTTCAAATTGGATTGCAGCCCCAGGTAACTAATTATGCCCGCCACAGGATCAGGAGTGGAGAAATAGGTAATTAGGAACAACACTTGCGGACCTTCCTTGATAGTCCACCCTCTCTGTGGAATGAGGGAAAATAAAGAAGATTGAAAAAAAGAGTGAGGATTATTTGAGGCAATGCTGTGAAAGCAGGTGTGGTTAACTGTTCATTGCCACAAGGGATGATGGGTAGGGAGCTGCCACCTATGGAGGATTACTTTGACGTGCAGCTGGGTTGACAATGTTATTTTGACATGATTTTGGCCCGCTGGCGTAATGCCCCTACTAGACACGTTGTGGTTTAGTTGATCATTGCACAGTGTAAATGCCACTCCTATTCTTACGCATTCGTGAACTTTTGACGTTAAAGGCCGCTTGAGCGTAAACCTTTGTCGTTCACGCTTGACTTTTCGAGAAGATACAGCAAAACAAACGTGGTGTCAATAGGCAGCCTGAATAGAGAGGTTGTTTGTTTCCTTAGACAGTGTTGATGCTTGTTGAGATCAGCTGGTCTGTTCGCTTATTTTTGATGGAAACGACCCGGTGTCTTCCAAACATGTGCGGATCATCTGGAGAAATTTGTTGCTGTACCAAAAAAACAAAAAAACTCAACAACGGAGAGGCTTCAGCTTCTTTGCGTAGGTTCTTGGTTATCAAGTTAAAACGTGACTTTAATTATAATTGAAAAAAAAGGAAATACAGACATTTATTTATTAAAGTATTTTGAAACATCTTAAGCAAGGTGTGGGAATATATCCTTATCTCCACAGACAGACAGACAGATGCAGAATGAAGATTTCAAGCTAAGATAGATAGATAGATAGATAGTTTGTTCCCTGATTTATGATAAAAATGATTAATAAAATGTATAATAATAGACAGAGAGAAAGATGGATGAATAGAAAGATAGATGGATTCACCTAAATGGAAATAATATCATTGTTAGATGCCAAAAATAAGGACAAAGACATGGTTCCAAATATTTAATTCTGTTTATTTATGTGTTTTTAATTGACTAATTTTTGGCAAGTTATTATTTGAGCTTGATCCCAGGATTCCGCTCGTACACTAAAACGCCAGCAACTAAAGAAGTGTTTTATGACTTCCGTTGTTATTGTCCTCTGTAGTGAATGAGACTCATTCTCTCAGTCTTCAGTATTGTCAGAAATGTCAGTTTTTTCAGTGTTTTGATGATACAGGAAGTAATCAGTGGAGCTGTTTTGCACAATCCTTGTTTCTTTTGCTTTTCTTTCATGATCATAGGCAGTCGCAGAGAGGGCAAGTGGAGGTCAAGCGATAATGTCCTCTCACTTTAACAAACGATGAAGGGCCCGCACCCCCTCCTTCTCCTCCACACACACACACAGACTGCAAGTCCTTGTCTTCATAGAGTGCTACATGACATGATGCAGAAGTCAGGCCTTGGCTCTCCTTCACTAATACCCTCTTTCTTCTCTGCACTTTTTTTTTTCCCTCTAGTCTTTTTTTTAACTACCGTTTTTTTGGTGGAGACCCATGGCATTGTCCTGACACATGTATACCACAGTGCAGCAATCTGTAACTCATTAGCGCTGCGGTGTGCTGGGGCTCGCTGGAGCTGGGCCAGAGCTTCCAGCCTCTCTTATAGACAACCCCAGCTCAGCGTAGAGCCCATCTCAGCCACGAGCTGCGGACTCTCTGTCATCCCCTGCTCTGTTCTGGAGGTGACAATGAGGCTGTTTGCAGGCTCGTTTGGCGGCGAGCCCAAACCGGAAGTCCGGCAAATCTGAAAATCTCAGTGTGGATGGGACATACTAGTTCCTCTTTTTAAGAATTTTTGTCTCCTACAGTATGCTCGCTAAGGCTGCATTTATTTGATGAATGATATAATAAAGACAGTACTGTTGTGTAATATTATTACCATTTAAAATAACTGTTGGAAGTGAGTATAATTAATTCCTGTGATGCAAAGCCTAACTCAGCAGCCTTTACTCCAGTCTTCAGTGTCACACGATCCTTCAGAAATCATTCTAATATGCTGATTAGCTCCTCAAGAAATAAATGCAGAATAAGAACTAGGGTAGATCTCAAAATGTTAAGTCGATAACAACTTAAATATTTTTCTGTTCTTTACGTATTTCATGGTTTCACAAGTTTATCTGCAGACGGATGTTTGTTTTTTTTGTTACTATATAGATATTCTTCAAAATAATTACAGTACTTTTTGTTTTCTCACAGAAGAAAATCAGATGGGTTTGGCAGCATGAGGGTGATTTAAATGATGACAGAATCATCTTTTAAGTGTCTTTATATAATCACTTGTTCGTAATCGCTTTCACCAATTTTTTTTTTTTTTTTGCTCTGAGGGAAAACGTCTACATTTTTCTCATTTCTCCATCTGCAGCTGTATCCACGTATCATTCCTGTTCTCTTCTGCCGTTTGTTTTTTCTAGTCATATTGTAAGAATGCATTATGTGTAATGTGTAGATGAGAAACAGGTTTGGAAGATGCTGTCACAATGAGGTCATCATGCTTTTTTCCAGACCGTCTGGCCCAGCCAGTGAGTAACGTCCAACCATCAGATTGCTGTCGCATCAACTCTGAGCGCAGACCCTTAAAGCTACAGTGCCATTTTCGAGACTTTTTCGCTTCAGTCATAAAACCCCCACCCCCCCAAAGCCGCCATCCACTCCCTTATTCTTATCTCTTCCCTCTCTCCTCTCGTCCCTCAATTCTTTCCAACTTTTCGTCCGTTTTCCTATACAGATGTGTGGTCCATGTTGCTAGCGCTGATTCATTCTTCCAGTGGGGAGTTTATGGATCGATGCATATAGGTCGTTTTTGAAACGCCAAAACACTAACAGCTATATGAGATTTTGGGCAAGTCTCTTGTGTGAAGCCACATCTGACGGCCTGTGGGTTCACTGAAGAACTGACAGTTGTCAGCGGTTAGCATGAGATGTTTGGGACAGGGCAATATGGACTACTGTGATCAGTGTATGTTTAACTGCTTTTAGTAGTTTACCTCTTTTTCTCTCACTCTCTTTTTTTTAACTTTTTCTTATGAGCTAATGTATTAAAATTGCATGGGCAGACAAAGCACATATGGTGTTGGTTTATATTTATTACAGATGTTAAAATACCCTGCTGTGACCTAGTGCTATTTTGTTCATAAGGGTCGACAGAGTTTGGTAAAAGCAAAGATGTTCACTTGCATAGATCACATGCCAGTACATTTTTTAAGGTTACTTTTATAAGAAATAACCTTTTTTCTTTAATAACCATAACAAAAAATGTATATTATATTTAATATTACAATTTTTTATATTATATTTAATATATTACTATGGATTACTTAATTATTATTAATTCTATTTTTTTATGTGTTATTTAAGATTCATTTAAAGATGTTATTTTTCATCTATTTTAAAATGTATCTTAAATTCGCTTTTAAATTTATATATAAATATATACAGTACAGGCCAAAAGTTTGGACACACCTTCTCGTGTTTTCTTTATTGTCATGACCATTCTGTCCTCATGTGTACCAGTTTCGTTGTAGGGCTTGATGGTTTTTGCGACTCCACTTGGGGACACAATTAAAGTTTTTTTTAAATTTTCTGGACTGACTGGCCTTCATTTCTTAAAGTAATTGATGGCCACTAGTTTTTCTTTAGTTAGCTGATTGGTTCTTGCCATAATAAGTCATACGTCGGCTGTGTAGTAACCTGACTTCTGCACAACACAGCTGATGGTCCCAAACCCTTATTGATAAAGCAAGAATTTCCACTAATTAACCCTGATAAGGCACACCTGTGAAGTGAAAACCATTTCAGGTATGTGTATTTTTGAGAAAGATGCAACAAGTTTTTCACACCTGGATTTGGGGATCTTCTGCCATTCCTCCTTGCAGATCCTCTCCAGTTCTGTCAGGTTGGA
>JAUCMU010001686.1:0-30386 GCA_032275025.1 Enteromius treurensis | reverse complement strand
GATTTATATAAGAAGTAGGAAACGATGGTGTTCGAGACTCACAGTATGTTATGTCCATGTACTGAACTGTTATTATTAAACCATGCCAAGGTAAATTCAGTTTTCCATTCTATGGCACCTTTAAAAATGTAGTTGATATCAGGGTTGATTAGATTCTACAAAATTAGATATAAGATTAGATGACATTACTTTCTGACCTCTCTGAAGTGGGAGTGTTTCTCTTGGACTGTGGACTTGAAAGAATAACTTTGGAGTTTAACAGTACTGACTGAAACAGGCAGCTTATTGGATGTTCATGGTTAATGGGTCATGGCACATACACTCCAATCTGAGAGGAAGAGATTTATCATTTGATTTTGCATAAAAATTCCTAGGTAAGGTTGTTGTTAATGCATTGTATGTGTGCATGTTTCGGTTTACTAAAACATCTGGTGAAAAGAAAGTGGCTCATGTGTCAGTAATTTGGAAAAAAACTCTTAGCTGAGCTGCTGCTCTAGTTAATAACTTTCTCCAGGGAGCTGCAGCCTGCAACGGATAAACCAGAATCAACAGAAACAAAGTTAATCAGCCGTAACTCCTTCACACGAGTGCAGTATAGACCCAAAGCTAAAACAACATCCTGGTTTTCTGAAACCTCTTCTGGTTTATGAACTCCGTTTTCCCTTGTAGCACCACCAAACCATTTTCCCAGTGCCTGTGGCACTGCACTGGCTGACAGTGCATGTCTAATGGTGATCGATTACTAGTCTCCAAGGTTAGTTCAAACTCTCTTTGATGTAGAGTGCAGGACTAGATTTGGAAAGCGAATTAATCTCAGCTTATTTCACAGGACTAATAGAAAGGGAGTTCTCAAACACGAAATGCGTATATCAAAGAGATATTTTATTAATTTATACTATGTTTATAAAAAGGACAGCACTGCATTCAAGTGGTCAACTTAAACCAAAGGCAACAAAATAAAAATTCTCAAACATTTCAGTCTATAGGCCTAACTCTAATTTAGACACGCTGGAAAACTAAGAAAAATTAATTAATTATTGCTTAAATTAAATTAAATTAATTACATTAATTAAATTTTGTTTTGTTTTATTTAAATTTTAATTATATTTTATTTTTTACAATTTTTATGTTTATTTTTATTTTTATTTTATTTATTTGCTTTGCGTTGCGGTATAATTGTTGTTTGGTTTGGTTTTGTTCGCCAAAAAGTTAAAATACTGTTTGATATTGATATTAAAATAACATTTTTTGACCAAAATATTTGGGTAGCAAAAATTAAAGGGATAATTCACCCCAAAATTAAAATTGACATTGTTTACTTGTTATAAGTCGAGTTGTTATAAATCTTTTGAGCACTAAATGATATTTTGAAAAATGTCGGAGACCCAATAGCCACTGACTTTCATAAAAACAATGCAAGTCAATGGCTACTGTCAACTGTTTGTATATTCTTTAGAATATCTTTGTTTGTGTTGAACAGAATAAAGTAATTCATATAAGTTTGGAAGAAATCGGGGGTGAGTTAATGATGACCGTTAACTAAATTGATCCCCAATAAGAGATAATCTGCTTATCTGGAAGAGAATATTGAAATACAGTGTGCGTATTAATACATCTGATTTTATTGTTTTCAGCTAGCAAAAAAGATCCGTGAGAAGTTTAACCGGTACCTGGATGTGGTGAACAGGAACAAGCAGGTGGTGGAAGCGTCTTACACAGCCCACCTCACATCCCCTCTCACAGCCATCCAGGACTGCTGCACCATCCCTCCCTCCATGATGGAGTAAGTACTCATTTATTACTCCTTTCATTTAACTTTTTTTCCCCTCCACATTACCTATTAAGTGCATTTAAAGCATGTTAAGTCTGTGTGAATCTGATGCGTCATTGTAGTTTACTTGATTCACTGATTTTATGGTGTGCATGTGTAATGGGTGTGACTGAGCTTATGTGAATGAGGAACGCATTTTTAAATGCCACAAATATTGTGTCACTGAAAGGGAATGAGTAGTTAGCTCAGTTGTCAGACTGCCCTTTCAAACCTAATCTCTGTCTCCCATGAGTTGTTGCTGTATCTTTTGTCTGCTTTGTGTCTTAACTGTCCCTCCCTTCTGTCTCTCTGCCTAAATCCGTCTCACTCACACATCCAGACTCATACGTTTGGCTCTACTTCTGAATTTTCATCTTCTCTGCAACCTTTTATCTCTTTCTGGAGGATGTTCTCCGTCATCCGCTGACCTTCTCAGCCATGTCTTTTTCACCCTTTATCAGTATATATTTTTTCCTGACTGCATCCTTTTACTATAATTTGACAATTTAAAAGTTCTGCAAGTTATACAACCCAGAGGCACAGAAACATCTTTTACGATGTGTTGAAGGGAAGTAAAATTACAGTAGGTGTTTAGAAGACTACAAATAGAAGTTTACTTCAGGTTTTCCAGTATGTCATCCAGTGTCCAGTATCAAAGTCAACGAATCACCTGAGGCTTGAAGAAAAAGTATAAAAGAGCTAGCTAGGAGCTGCTTTATCCTACAAGACAACACTTGGATGTTTTTATGAATGACACATCATTTGGCTCAAACCCTCACACACCTGCCCAATCAGCTCATCGATGTTTATCTAACCGCCTCTTCAAGTTTTCTTAGCAATGGAATGTATTATACACCGCCTTGATATTATCATGTTGCATCCTGTTTGTGGGTTTTTGAAGAGCCTTTTATTGTGACACCATGATGAACAATATAATGTGCATTTTTCAAAACTATAGAAGTGAAGAGTCCTTTCGACAAGTAGGCTTACAGTGCTGTGCACTTACATGGTACGTAAAAAACCAGACATATCAGTGATCTCTAAAGTCATTTTATTTTGCATCTACCCTTATGTCTAGCGCATTGATGTCTTGTGACCTGCCGAGTCCAATCAAAGTTGTTCTTAAGTTAACTCAGTGGCCATCTAGGTAATGTTTTCTATGCAAAAATAGGCTTTTTTTTTTTGTAGCTCCTGTGTACTTGCTTGGGGAAACAATTTCCAAAACATGACCAAAACGTTGTTCATGATTTTGTTTTAGTAATATATTTAAAGGTGACCTGAGGTCTTTGGTTTCATTAGGTTAAATGACATTTGAAAAAATCTGTTAAGGTAGTAAAAGTAAAGGTACTTAAAGTAATAGATGACATCACACTTTTCTGGAAGCAATAGAATAAATAAAAAAAAGATTTACTGTAAAAACATCAAAATTGCAAACTCTGGCATTCTTCTTGCGAATTCAAGTTTACATCTTGCAATTTAAATAGTTTTTGTTTTTTGGACTAAATAAATAATTACAGCTCTTTATCTCACAGATCTGAGTTGACATATTCCAATTTAAAATGTATATCTCTCCATTTGAGCTTATTTACAGTTCTGAGAATTTTGAGATAAAGGCTTCTACACTTTTGCCCTCAAGGAATCACAAAAATGCTTGTGCTGTGATTTAATGTAATAACGGACTGAATAGATGAAAATGTCATTTTCAGACAAGGTTTCTAGAGATTTAAAGCTTCCATATGACATCTGCTCCGGCATTGTGTCCTCTATCAGACCTCAGTTCAGCTGCCCTCATAAAGCCCAGTCATGGCTGAAAGATCAAATGTTTCACACTGTATCGATGTCACATCCCCATCATACATCCCAGCGGTGTCTGTTCTCCCATGAGCGCTGACCTCTGGCACAGGAGAATGCTTTAATCAACACTCACCCCCACTGCCTTCTGCTACACTTAACCAGCGATGAAACCGTCTAGAAATAGCCCCTTACTCAGGACTCATGTGATCGACTGCTCTCTCTCTCTCACTCTCTCTCTGCTTAGGGGGATTTAAGTGTCGGTGGAGTGTTAAGCTACATTTGTGCATTGCCCAAAGGATGGTCTGCAAAACTAGTGATGTTGAAGTGTGTGCATGGGGAGTCTACAGTCTCCACATGCACATGGGATAAGGCTACAACCGTTATCACCGGTACTAAGCAAATACCATGTTTTTTTTGGACCATGGTAATACCATAATATTCTTTGAAGTACTTTAAGTGCCATCTAAATATCATGATGCACATGTATGGTTATGAAACGGTATCATTTTTTAGCGTTTTAAGGATATTTTAATTTCCTAGTTTCTTATTTTGCATCAGTGAATCCTGAACTAATGTATCATTGTTTAAAAAAATTGATAAATAGGCAAAATTAATACAAATAAGCACCACATCAGCATGTAATAATAATTTATGAAGGATGGTGTGACACTGAAGACTAGAGTAATGGCAATGTTCAAATATATTAAAATAGAAAACAGTACTTTATATTGTAATATTGTTTCACAGTGTGACTGTTTTGCTGTTATTTTGATCAAATAAATGCAGCCTTAGTGAAGTTAAGTTTCTTTCAATACATTTAAAATACAATAATATAGACCCCTGTTGTCTATATATTTATATGAGATTTACAATATATGTACATATAATTTAGATCAAATATTTTGGTAACACTTTACAATAAGGCTCATTAGTTAAGAACATTGATTTTCATCCAGGTTTACAATGCATTTATGTATATACAATTTTATTACAATATTTTAATGCATGGCGCATGTTTGATGTTTCCAGTGTTTCTTAAATTTAAAAGATTTAAAAAGTTTTGTAATGGTTGACATTGCAAATAGTAACTGTTAGGTAAATGGAGAAAACATTTCAGATATTCATTAATATATATAACGTTTTATGCCAATGAATTTAGATCATCACATTCTATTATAGTTCTTTTCACTCAGACCTTTGTCTTTTCAGTGCTAACATTTCTTGATTAGGGTTTCTTCCCCCACAAACAAACTCTCATTTCCTTTCCTCTCTCTTTCACTCTTTTTCTCATTCACTGTTAACTGTTAATCCGCTCTGTATCTCCCAATCCTTTTGGAGCCAGACCGTTTGGACAGGCTCTGAGCCTGAGCTAATAAAGACGGCGTTACTGTGTGTGTGTGTGTGCGTGAGAGAGTGAGGGGGATGCAGAAAGGGAGCAAGAAGAGGGGCTTAAGTCACCATAAAGGGGTCTTAAATGCTGCTCTGCCGGACTGCATGCTTTCCCGAGTCCATGCAGGGTGAAATAGGGAATCTCTTTTTCCATAATCCCCCTTGAGCCTCCCTCTTAACTCTCGGAGACCGCTGTGCTAATGAAGCCCGCTCTGATAGACGCAGTGAGAGAGTGTGTGTGTGTGACAGACAGAGCTGATACCGCAGTGGTACGTGAATCTTATCTCTGCCGCGTGGCGAGACGTCACCAATCTGCCAGCACTCTATTAGCTGTGGAATAAAATCGCAGGGACCTTTTCTTGTCACTGTCAAACATGAAGTGCCACTAAATGAGGGGTTCTTCTCGGTACATGAGGACGGCACTTTGTTTAGTTATTATTAAGAAGCTAAAAGCGTTTGCTGCTCACAGACTGTGTTAATATAGAGATATTAGGCTAATGACTGTGTATTGACACAGATTAGACATTGATTTTGAAATATTGTGTTGTAATGCCTGATTGTCGATTTAATTGTCGTCTGATATATTATGTATTGTATATTTTCCATTTTTACTTCTGGCACACATAACTGCTTTCGGTGTCTAACACTGAGAGTTTTTTTTTCTTCTGCTGATAAACCAATATGTCAGCTTAGTCAGTTATTTTTTGGCCAAGTTTTCAATCCTCCTCGTGTCAGTTATAAAATATAACGAACAAAAATAATGTAATCAAAAAATAGATTTTTCTGTTAATTAATGTATTGTTATTGTGTCTTTTAAATATAGTAAGTTTGTATTCTGCATCATATGTTTAAAATCCAATATTTATTTCTTAATTTTCTTTATTTAATTTGACTTTTTGTCTGGTAAAATGCACATACTTTTTTATAAAGATAGAATTTAAATCAGTGTTTCTAACATAACTGACATTGTTCATCATAATTCCACTATAATTACCGGAAAATTTACAATAAAAAACCGGCAGCTGTGGTTGCTGGAATTTGACCGTAGAAAATACAGTAACATTTTATGTTTTAAGGTTTTAAGTTAAATTTATAATTAAGTACCGTAATTTCATTAAATTATATAATGTTAATATACCAACTTACTTAAACACTTAAATCTGTTTTGTACCATTGAAATGCACTGATAAGTAGAGTTGTGACGTTCGCGAACGAACCGATTCTTTTGAACGGCTCATAAACATGAACTATGGGATATGAGTCGAGGCTGGGGGTGGAGCCGTTCTTTCTGTCGTTCTTTTTATCCTATGCGTGTTTCACACAGATGCACACAAATGAGCTCCTCCGTGAGACAGAACAGTTATAGGGGGAGGGCTACTGCCTAACAGCATCAGTGTTGCCAACTATTTTCTATAAGCCTGCCCGAAAAATAGCTAAATGTTGCCAGATGATGTCAAGCACTAATTTGCATATCAGTGATGTCATCACGTAGTATCTGGCAAGCGTAAGCCAATCATGTCTCTACTCTCTGAGGCGCGGTGTATTATATTATATCAAAAAATTACATCCAGATGTACAATAAATAGGTTGTTATTAACACATTACTTTGCGTGATGAAGTCATTGCGTAATCGCAACTCAAAACTACATCTTTATGTAGTATACAAAATAATGTTTCCTCAAATTGACTGGCCATCTCAGCAAAAACATTTTTTGAAATATGTCCATTTAGATTTGTATGCAAAATATTGTCGACTATTTGTAAAAGTAATACAATATTTTTTTTAGTTTTAATTATTTGACTTCAAATCTCTCCTCATCATTCCTCCAGTGAGTATTCCAGGATAAACTGAGATGCCCCCAAGCTGGCTTCTTAGAACTTTTGAACAGCTCTTTGAAAGAAACAGCTCGCCAAGATTCGGATCCCTTCAAAGAGCCATAAATCCCATCACTACTGATAATCACCAAATGCAGGTGGTGATGAGAAAGTCAGGTGATGAACCAAAGCCCATCACGCGAAGCTTTTAAATAGTAACATGTATAGAAGGAGCTCAGTGTCACTAATAAGTAAAAACTGAGAAGAAACAGATATTTCAAAGAAAAAACATCACATTAAAACAAAATTCTGGGAATGTCGGTTTACTGCTTTCCCTGTAAATTTTCCAGGAATTTAAGATTAACCATTTAACAGGTTTCTACCATAGCATTTTCAGTTTTTACTGTTAAAATCATTAATAATTTTTTACAATGTATTTAATTTTCAACAGAAACATTTGATTGGACTTTTTAATTTTAATGGTTGCGATCATGACAGTTGGCCTCAATTATAGAATAATTTATTATGTGGACTGAAATCGTACCCTTTGAAATTGAAATACGCAATTAAAAGTGAACAGCAGATGTGTTTCAAGTTCTTGGTTATTTTCAGTCAGATGTGTTTTTTACACCATGCAAGCTGAACAATACCCGAGGGCTTGTTTTTCCATTCAGTTTTCTTTTCTTTTTTTCCCTCCTCATTCTTTCTGAATGTTTTTGCAGAGGCCCTGATTTGCATACTGAACCGAAATCAAACAAGTCTCTATAAGTCTCAAGCTTTTATTCAATATATATTTTTCTGCTCGTTCTTTCCCCCCCCCCATTTCCCATTTGCTCACTTGCTCTCCCGTCTTTTTTCTGATGTAAAATTCAAAGCAGCTTGCAAATTTATTTTTTATCTAGCACATTTGCTTTTACCACCACATGTAAAGTGTGCTGAAGGAGAATTCTAATGACTAGGGCCTGATGGGAATTAAATGTCTGAAGTTCAAAGCGCTTTGCACATCACAGCAGCCGTCAATCAAACCGCAGCCCCGCTCCGGCTCTGTGAGACGACGATAATAGGGAGAGAGAAATGAACCCGATGGTGAGAAAGACACTAGTTTAGTAATGGGTGAAGGAAAAGAACGTAACTAGTTCATGTGGCAAAGGACAAATACGATGTGTTTAGGGGAGAGCAGCGAAGAACAGGAAGAGATAGATGCAGTCTTTCCTGTAGGAATAGAGTCGGTTGGCAGATGATGAGGAAATGATGGCTAGAGCTTGTTACAGAGACAGTGTGTGTGCAGCAGCGTTTTTGGAGAGTCATAAGGGAGATGAAAGCGAGTGTGGCAGTGCAAGATCTCTAGAGACACTGCTTAGATCAGTGCTCGATTAGTGCAGGCAGAGACCTGAAACAGCAGCATGGGCGCATATGAAATATTATTTGTTTGCAGCACATTCTGAATAAACAAGACTCATGATTGTTAATTGTAAATCTAGATGAGTTCTAGAGAATGGCCACTAATCAATGCTGTCATCATGCAACTAACCATCTCTGCATAGATTGCACTTTACTTTGGCTTATGATCAGCCAAACCAAACAGAACATATATATATATATAATACACACACTAATGGTTCTTTTTTTTTTCTCCCGCTCTTTAGCGGTTGAATGATGTCCTCACTTTCAAACCATGAACGAAACGATGCTGATATCAGACTGCATTACTGCTTATCTATTTGCAGTGTGGATAAACATGTTTTTTTTGCCAGTCAGAGTGTGTTTTATGCATTGCGTTATTGGATTAAGAACAGAAGCATTACTGGTCAGGTTAGTGTTATGAAAACTAAAATACTAAATTATAATGTTAAAATATGAGCTGAGATTTCATTGTTAAATGTAATAGTGAGATTGTTTTTAAATGTATTTTTCTCTCTTGCTCACCAAATAATTGATTTGGGCAAAAATACATTAAAAAAGTAAAATTGTGGAGTGTTATAATTTTAAATGACAACTTGCGTTTTTAATATATATTTAAAAATATTATTGTGACGTTAAAATCAAAATTTAATAACTCCTTCAGAAAGCATTTTTATTAATCTTAATATGTAGAGCTCAATAAATCTTTTTTTAACAAATACTAAAAATGTTGTCTGCTTAATATTTTTGTGGAAATGCTGATACTTTTTTTTTTTCTGGGATTTTATGACGAATTGTGAGTTTGAAAGAAAAATATAGATTTTTAAAAACCTCTCTTTGCTGAATAATATATTTTTCACTAAATATTTATAAGAATCTTAGCAGTGCTGTTTTTTGTTTTTTTTTGCAGTTCCTTATATTTATAGTTTATAAATAAATTTGCCTCTTCATGCCTGTCTAAAAGTGTTGAATGCTGTGAATAAAATCAAAAGGGTTCTCCCATCAGCTCTTCGTCATCCTTCTCTCCTCCCAGACTGCATCCCTCCATCTTTCTCTTTCATCTTCAGCACAAGAGCTGTGCAGCTGGTAGAAATAGATATCGACGCAGTCTTCCTCAGGGGGTTTTACCACACAACTGTAAAAGCTGTTATTATAGAATAAGAAACACTTCAGTGTCATTTTTCTTCATGACCGAGGCCTTGAACAAACTGAACACTTCACCGCTCGAGTGCTAAACTGTGTTTTCTTCAGTGTCACTTTCTAATTATCACTGGTTAAAAGAATCTGTACTGATGTTTTGTCTTCTCTCCGATTTCAGATTCGATGGTAATTTTAACACCAATGTTTCGAAGACCATCAGCTGTGATCGTCTCTCCCCTACCGTCAATAGTCGAGCTTTCAACCCAGGACGAGACCTCAACTCTGGTTTGTATAAAGTGTCTAAGCTTCAAAAACCCAAAGCCTATTTTCACTTATCCAGCTGCTGCCATAGCAACCATTTGCAAAGAACAATATTGCTTTCCTGACGTCAAATCTTCAAAGATTTTTGGGCCTTTAGAGTGAGACAAAAAAATGAACAAGGCTGTTGAATACGTGACCTTGCTCATTTGCGCTTGGAAACACTTTATTTTCTCTCCTCTCATCTCTCTGTTTTTATTCCTTTCCCTTTTAAGTGACCACAGCTTTGTACCTCTCTGTGCTCCTTTCCCCTTTATATGTGCTCTACCTCACTAATCAGGAAGTGTATGTTTTTATCACTTTATACACGGCGCCAGTGTCAACAGGTCCTCTTCAAATCAAATACATCATTGTTTTCACAGTGGGAAAGCCTTTCAAACCACTTATAGTAGATCACATACAAGATAAAAGTTGAGTACTTGATTTCTTTAAAATAATCAGATTATATTTGTGATTTGGATTACATAGGTCTCCTGTTATACATGTCTTTATGAAAACTTTAGCGTAGTAGTTACTTATAAGCATGCATATTAATAGTGTATTGGGTGTTTATAACTATTTATTAAGCACATATTAATGCTTTATTCTCAGTCCTACCTATACCTAAGCTTAACTACCTTAGTAACTATTAATAAGAAGCACATTGGGAATTTACTGATGCAAAAGTAACCGTTAATAATGAGAATTGGTCCTTAAACTAAAAAGTGACCAACAGATTCATTACACTAACAGCAATTTTTTTAGGCACCTTGCTTCAGACTCTCCCTTCTTCTGGCCTCACACGCTCGCTCTCCATTCAGAACAGATTGTCTCAATTCATCTTCATACAGATGCTTATTTTTGTAAGGCAGTCATCTGGAGTTCGTGTTACAAGTCTCCTTCCATTTGTCACTGAATACTGACCCTGCTAACCATGCAGGCAGTCATCAGTCATATTTGATCCCAGTTAGTCTAAACATTGATGAAAAGAGGAGGGAGGGGGGAAAGGGGGGAAAGACCTTGAGTGTAGACTGCTGAGAAAGAAAGAGAGAGATAATGTTGTGTTTGAGTGTGATGTGATGTCTTTGATTTAGTTTGTAGGGTTGGTTCCTATTTCCCAACGTTACCCCGCTTTGGTGTCCTTTGTTTCACCCTTTACTCCTCTTCACATCTCTGTCTGTTTATTTCTCCGAGTTTCCTCAACTGTCATAAGACTGCGTCCTAACTTTCCTGAAAAAAGTGCGTACTTATTTGTTGCTGATAGATAAGTACTATAGTTTACCCAAAAATGTAAATTCTGTGATTAGTTACTTAACCTTGTGTTGTTCCAAACCCGTAAGATCTTTATTCATCTTTAGTACACAAATTAATTTTTTTTTTTTTTTTTAAGAAATTCAAGAGCTTTCTGACCCTGAATAGACAGCAATGCAACTATCACATTCAAGGCCTTGAAATGTACTTTTGGGTGTTTTTGCCTTTAATTTGATAAGATCATAGCTGACAGGAAGTTAAGTGGTAGAGAGATAGGGGAAGGGATCGGGAAAGGTCTGTGAGCTAGAACTCGTGATGGTGCTGAATGTTGACATACTGCCCACAAGGCTACTAGGTTATTATATAAACAACATAAGGCTATTTTACACACTTCTGGTCAAGCACACTGGCTAGTGCTGCAGTCTTATTGGCTTACTGACGTTGATGAGATGAACCCCTTTAGGTATCGAAACTAGGTACCGAACGACGATACTAATTGTACCGAGGCAATTCGGTCGGTACCTAAAAAGTATTGAACTCGATACCCAGCCCTACTGAGAAATGCACAACTATATTCCCATTGGCTGGATGAGAGAGAGTTTAAATAAGGAAGAGGCAAATGCAACGATGTTAAGAGCTAAAAATAACCCTGAAATTGACAGCACCGTAAGCGAGAAGAAATATAACAGTCGGTGAAAATTTCAAGTGGAATGAAGGGATTGAGGAAATGAAGGGGTGTCACGTCATGTCTCTGCTTCTCAGCTACTCTAAACACTGGCTGGGGGATTAAGCTCTCTGGGGCGGCACATGTGTATGATTTTTAAAGCTGTCAACATGCTTTAAAGTTCCTGTTTATACTTTGGGTATGGATTGATGGCTCATTTGTGGTTGGGACGTCTGTTCGTGCGTAGCATCCATTTTTCTCCTTCTGCAGGTTTCCATAGAGAAAATCATAATTAATTAGGAAAGGCTAAAGCTAGTGTTTACTCTAAACCTCTACTTGCTTCGTTATTTGTATATTTTATGATACAATGTTGGGCTTGTATTGTTTTAGTTTACATTTCGAATCACTCAAACCACTTATAGATGTCGGCATGTTTAAGGGGTTTGGGTAAATTACAGTTTATTTATTTGACCTCTTTGAGTAACCTCTCGTAGCCCACATTCATCCTTTTTATGTGATTTAAAAAAAAATCTTTCTTTTAATTTTTTTGGTGTATAAGAGACATTACTGAAGTACATTCTGAAAAGAATCAATCGTATTATCAGTCTTATTCCCTCTTGAATACCTCCACTGCCTCTCTTTCAGATGTATTCCTTCTTTTCTTGTTCTTTTCCCCACTTTCCTTCACTTCCCGGCTCCTGTTAAGTAAATAAGCGCTTGAATTGATGGCAGCAGAGTGGTGATCGCTGTGCTTCTCGAGTGTTTGGAAAGGATCAGCTTGTCTGGGCTCCGGCCGTCACACAGCTGGGGCTGTTCAACTGACACGAAACCTACAGCTGCCTGCTTCAAGTGCACACACCATTCATATAGATCCATGCTGCATGGTATATTAAATTAGTTCTGGGTAATTGTCTTTGGGAGTTTATATGACATTGAGATCTAATGTTTCTACAAAAGACTGCTTTAGAATGCAATAATGGTATACGTCTTGACAAGTAGTGATTGTGATTGACATATAGTGAATAACAAAGTTATAGGTTGTAATCTCAGAAAATAAAACAAAATAAAAGTTTTATTTTTTATCGTTTTGTTTTGTTTTGTTTAGGCCATAGAGTAATACATAAGATATAAAACTTTTCAAACTATTCTTGCTTTCTCTTTGACTTTAGTGCTGGCAGACAACCTGAAGTCCAATCCAGGGATCAAGTGGCAGTACTTCAGCTCAGAGGAGGGTATTTTCACTGTGTTTCCTGCTCACAAGTTTCACTGCAAGGGCACGTACGAGCACAGGAGCAGGTACAAAGAGCTTTCTCTCTTTTTTCTCTCTCCCTTTCTTTCTCTCTCTCTCTATCTCTCTCTCTCTCTCTCTCTCTCTCTCACACACACACACACATGAGCCAAGTTTTTACTCTTGAACACTAATATACCCTATAGCAAGGTATCGAAGCCCAAAGTTATCGCTGCGTTTAGGGCATGCTTGGTAAATAGACTTTCTAGCGTTTTAACCTACCTCTTTAATCAAACACATGCATGCACACCATCCAAATACATACATGTCAGAACTGCATTTTTAAAAGCTGTTTCTATTAGAAATCTTTAGAAAGTCTAGTCAAATTTAAAATATACTACATTTAAATAAAGGATTTGTTTCTTTTCATTGTCCTAATTTTTTAGCTAGAGACCCCAACTAAAGGTTATTTTCTCTTTTTGCATAAAAACTGGGATTTGTAAGTGAATGTCTCAAACTGTCATAGGCACCTAAGAATTTAGCGTCTTGTGTGGCTGAGTGTAAATTACATTGTAGAGAGGCTTTTTAGGTCTGTTTAATGTAGTTACAATAGGCCCCATGCCCTTGACTGGAATGCAGGGTCGCCCCTACTAAACCCCACTGGAATCTGCCACCCAGTGTTGTGGGCAATGTGTGCCTCTGCTGAAAGATGGGCTCATTTCTGCTGCCGTTCCCACAATCCCTCTCATCCTGCTGGAGATTGCACAACGTACAGGTTTTCGACCACTTATAGGATGTATATATGAGGTTTAGGCAATATGGGCAGCTTTTTCTTAGTGTTGGAGTTGAAAATGGTTTCCAAAAACAACACAATAGAGTGTAGTGAAGAGAGTGGGACTCACGCCAGGACTGCAGGAAAAGTCGTTGTGCAGGGTTCTTGCATTCTGCAAATAAGTAGACCATAAATCTTTTTTTCTGTGTGTTGGCAGGCCTGTGTATGTTTCAGCAGTAAGGCCGCAGTCGAAACATATTGTAGTGATCATAGACCACGGGGCCTCCGTCACTGAGACCCAACTCCAGATCGCCCGTGACGCTGCGCTAATCATACTCAACTCCATCGATGAGCACGATAAAGTAAGGAAGTTTTGTCATACACCCTCCACTGATTGCGTTTGCTCTTTTGGCACTCAGTGTCCTTTTTTGCTCCTCAGATCTCGGTGTTGACAATCGCAGATACTGTTCGTTCCTGCTCTCTGGATCAGTGCTACAAGAGCTTCCTCTCACCTGCTACTAGCGAGACCAAGAGGAAGATGAGCACCTTCATCAGCAACGTTAAAGCGTCTGACAGCTCTACCCAGCATGCACTGGGCTTCCAAAAAGGCTTTCAGTTGTTGAGGAACACTAGCGACGTCACCAGACAGCCGACTAGTAAGTGTCAAAGCTTATGTACATTAGATTTACTAACACCGTTTCATTTTTTACATTGATGTATTATTTTTTTTTTGTTGACAAAAGTGTTCTGTAATGTTTGTTAGATATAAATATAAATACCTACAAAATGCAATATGCAATATATAATACATTCACAACGGTTGTGACCAGTAAATAAGGTTTTCAGTTAAATGTTCAATTAAAAAACAAATGTTTTCTCTAAAAGAGATTTTATATATTGTATTTTACAATGTTATATTTTTAAGCCTTTATGTAAAATGATTAATAAAATTATTTTTGATGTAATGCAACTTATAAATCATTGTACGGTCTCATGAATAATTGTAACAATTGTTATAATATATTATAATACTTATCAACTCATTGAAGTATTATACATTAACACACATGATAAACAACCAATTTTAGAATCTGCAAATATTATCATGCATTTTAACTTTGGTTACATGCACGTTTAACTTACTTAGTAATATGTATTATGAATAACTTAATGCATTAAACCGTATATAAAGGCTTTAAGTAAAGTGTTATTAAAAAAAGTCTGTATGGTCATACTTTTTTAATGCACAAAATAAAATCCCACTTGCGCTAGTCAGACAAGAGTCAACTATGATAAACGTAGATTTTAACTGAATTGTCATATTTTTATTGGGGCAGAATTTCAAATTTTTAAATGGTAAAAAAAGCAAATATATACATTTTCTAATTGATTTATATATTACAATATTTATTGGTCAAAGAAATATGTGCAATTTACCAAAAAGTAATTTTATTGTTTTCTTATGGAATACTGTTTTTTTTGTATTTGGTTATTATAATGTTAAGTATTAGTCCTGAAGGAATTGCTCGAAAAAGCAAGCAAGCAAGTTAGAAAATGTGCCAATCAGCTTTTATAATTAATAAAGACATAGTCACTAGAAAATTATACACCTTATATTGATGTAAATGTTCTCAAGTTGCCTTGAGGTCGGTTATTATAATTCAGTATGATTGATTATTGATCATCTTCCCTCACAGACACCGACATGGTGATAATCTACCTGTCATCAGGCGTCACCTCCCGAGACTCATCCGAGCACGAAAAGAGAGCAACCCTGAGCGTGATCAAAGAGGAGAACCGCCACCTCAACAACTCTGTCATGATCCTCACCTACGCTCTCATGAACGGTGAGATTCAGCCAAGGAGTGCTGTTTTTTATTTTTTTTATTTTTTTATAAACTCTCTGTCTTGCCGGCCACGAGGGCTCACGGTGAACACCTGTGTGCTTATTTGTGCTTTTTCAAAACATGCTCAGCTGTTTTGACGCCGCTTCATCTTTCTTCTGGTCTTTGTGTGTGCACGTTTATGCGTAAGAAAGCACTCTCCATTATATTGCTCTCCTCAGCTGTTCCTCTCCCCGCATGTATTAGCCTGCCATTAGCATACATTAGTTTGGCATCATGAAAATTAAAATGCAGATCATCGAAAAGAAGAAAGAGAAACGCTACAATACATCAAAGGCCACTCAGTGACATGAAAGACCGAGAAAGGCCTTTTTTCATGCATTAGATGACTCAGAGATATATTAGCTTGGCAGTGCAGGTTACGCTACTTTGACTAGGTATTGTGAGACTCTGAAGGACACACACAGGGAATTACTCATATTTTCTTGTTTATTTGAAGTCTGGTTCATTTATGACAAGTTGTATTATACTCACACATTAAAACCTGTCACAGTGTTGAAATTTATGTCCAGTCCAATAACAATTCAACAGAACTGTATGTCCCTCCAAAAGTGAATGACTGAATAACATAAAAACCTCCTATTCTTTCTGTTAAAGGTCCAAAACCACCATTTCATGATGGAAATAGATTAAGTTTGATGTTTAGCTCTGCGGTTCAGTAATCCGTGTGGGATATGAATGGCTTTCTATTACTGTGCTGCAGTTTAAATGGGCCAAAGAACCAAAACCTTTACAAAAAACACACTATATCTTTGAACATTTCGATAAATTGGTTAAAACTAGCTTTGTTCCAAACCCCAGTGAGGACACACGAGACATATAGGACATAAATATTGAGTAAAAACGTCTATTTTAATTTCTTTTTTTAAACCATCATCCACAGAAGGAGTAACGGGACTCAAGGAGCTGGCCTTCTTGCGAGACCTGGCCGAGCAGAACTCTGTTAAGTATGGCGTTCCGAATCGTTCCGCCCTGCCTGTCGTGAAGGGCAGTATGATGGTTTTAAACCAGCTCAGTAACCTGGAGACCACCGTGGGCCGCTTCTACATCAACCTCCCTAATCGAATGATCGACGTGGCCTCCTTCAGCTTGCCTTATGCGGACCAGATGGGAGACGGTAAGTTAAGACGTTGAACTTGGCATCAAGCTTTAGTCTGGCACATTAACATTCCCTCTGACAAACCGTATGCACTCAGAAGACCTCAGAAGAAGTGGCTCTGCACCAGAAAGTTTCTATGGTGCTTTTTACTGTAAACTTAAACTGTACGTGAAGCCAAAAATCACTAATGCGGAGTCTGATCTTATGGGGCTGCTAGACAGGAAGTTGTTCCAATGAAATTATAGCTACAAATCTGCTCACAAGTGATATTTACATGCTGTGATGCACATGACACCTGAAGGAAATAATCTACTTGAAACTGAAAATTGTCAGTTGTTAAGAGTATCGTTGTGCTTTTGGAAATGGCTTCTACCTCGCTTTTAATATTTCTTTATTAATAACTGTTTACATTACTGTGTGACTTATTGAAATGGGGACAGTTTAAAAGGAACTACTTTTCCGTTTTCAGGATTCATCATGACTGTCAGCCGACCATGCTACTTTGGGAACTTGTTGCTGGGTGTAGTTGGAGTGGACGTGAATCTTGCTTACATACTAGAGGACGTCACCTACTATCAGGACTCCCTGGCCTCATATACATTCCTCATAGACAATAAAGGTAGAAAGATGCAACCCGGTTCCATTAGCCAAAATGAACCAAGCTTGTCTCGCATGTTTCCCTGTTTGTCTCACTTCAGCTAGACTTTCTAATTTCACCATATATTGGAGGTCTGATCTTTACTGGCACGAAACTCTGAACTAAAGGCCATTAACCTTTAACAGTCCATTAGGGGAATCAGCTGTCCCATACTGGGCGGCTCAGAGTGTCTTTTTTAGTGTTTTTTTAATAGATAGCATTTTTTTAGTCTTTCCATGACTCCCCCCCCAATGCTACAATGCTGTTAGCCTCCACTTAATACATATTAAAACAATTCGATAAGCCCACCACAAATTGCCACTTTGCACTAAAAGGTTGTGTTGTATTACATGCAATAAAATGAGAGTCTATCCTAATGACTGTGATAATGAAGTGGCACCTGCTGTCTCCAGCTGTTCAGTAAAGAGACGAGATAGCACTGTTCCTTTCTAAAGGAAGTCTTTCCCTATGTTGTGCAGGCCACAGCTTTTCAATGTTACTCAGTAGTGTTAAGGCTGTCACAATATACAGTATGTTAAAAACTATATGGAACCAGGAAACAGTCACAGAAAATACTATGTATTTTATATACAAATTAGGCATTTACATATAGGCCCAGCAGCCAGAAAAGTTTCTCATTCAATGTAATTATTTAATAGTAATTTAGTCATTCTTTAGTGTAGAAAATGGGCATGAAGTATTTATTCCACTTTTTTTTTTTGATGAATGTTTATTTTTTTTTCATGTTTTCTATGAAATGTATTATTAAATGTAATGTTACAGTAAAAAATAGTGTTAAAATAATTAAATAATTAAAAAAAATATTTTAATGTTTAATATCTTTTAGGCTACACCCTCATGCATCCGTCACTCACCCGTCCTTACCTGATGACCGAAGCTCCCCTCCATACAGACGTCATCCACTATGAGAACATCCCAGGGTTTGCTGCTGTGCGTCAAAATATCCTCAGGTGATTGGGATTTCAAAAAGACCTGGTTATCTGCAGTTGCTAGAGTTTACGATGTGACTCGCGTGGTATCTATGCTCACGTTGTGTGTTTCTTGTTAGTCTGCCTCTGGGGAGTCAGGTCATTGCTGTGCCTGTCAACTCCTCTCTGTCTTGGCACATGAACCGCCTACGTGATACCAGTCGAGATGCCTACAATGTGAGCTACGCTTGGAAACTGGTAAGCTATTCGTCTGCAGTGGAGGATTGCCTTAGAGCAGGCTACAGACTGCGTCTGTATGTTATTTTATTTATTCTACTCATCTTGATCTCTGATTTGCAGGTTCAGGACACGTCATTTATATTATGCATAGTTTATGTTCAGCCGGAGATCCCGGTGAAGCAACTGAAAAATATGAACACAGCACCTAGCAGCAAACTCCTGTACCATCGCCTGGATCTACTGGGGCAGCCCAGCTCCTGCCTTCACTTTAAACAACTCGCTACAGTCGGTAAGCATTAATATAATCTTAACATCTTGTAAAATAAATAACTAAATAAATAAACTGTAAAATAGTATATGCCATTCTCAAATGGAGTAAGGTATTGTTTTAATAGTTTTCTTTTTTCCTAAATCAATATCTAATCCAGATGGAACAGTTACAAAAGTTTGCATTCTTGCTCAACAACTGAATTTTTACCAGCAAAACTCCAATAAATGTTAGCGGAGGACTGCATGTCTGAAGTTATTTTGTTATTAAAGTAATTTAGCATGATTTAATGATTATGAATGTTTCACATATTATTCTTAAAGGGAAATAAATGTGTTAATATGTGTTTGTTTTTTTTAAATATATATTGAGTATATTGTGTTAAGTTGCTTAATATTGGGAACTATGCATGTTTTTTCTTGCTGCTTTGATGAAAATAGAAAGTTTAATAATATAATTTATTTATTAGTCTTTACTGTCACTTTGGATAAGTTCAATGTGTCTTAGCAGGATAAACATTTTCAGTTCTTTCCTAAATTAAATTATAATTTCACGTTTAAAATAAAAAAGTACTTTTTTTGCCAATTGAATATGACTGTTGCTAAGGGATGATTGATGAAGATTCCGGGCTACTACAATTAAGCAGCACAACTGATTCCTCTCTCTTTTTTTTCACAGAGAGTCCCACAGTGATGTTGTCTGCTGGTAGTTTTTCCTCTCCGTATGAGCACTTGAGTCAGCCAGAGACCAAGCGCATGGTGGAGCACTACACAGCTTACCTGAGTGACAACACCCGGCTCATAGCCAACCCAGGCCTGAAGGTACACACAAGCACTGCCCATCTCAGCAACACTTCTCATAGCCAAGCTAGGAATGACTCAATCTTTCACAGTTTAGTGGTCACATGCTTATTTTCTCAGTCCTAACTGGCAGTTGTTAGTTGGCAGTCTTCCTCTCCTCTTTAATTCTTCTTTTTCATTTGGGAAATGCAGCGCACCAGTCTTTATGATGTTCTGCTTAGTAGAATTCTTTAACACCCCCTACTTTGGTCTTCCAGTCTTCTGTGAGGAATGAGGTGATGGCCACCAGTCACGTGACAGATGAATGGATGAGTCTTATGGAGATGAGCAGCCTCAACTGCTACATTGTGAGGCGTTACATAGCAACGCCCAATGGGGTGCTGCGGATTTACCCCGGTTCTCTCATGGACAAAGCCTTCGATCCCACCAGGAGGCAATGGTAAGATTTGAGCCTCGGGACGGAGGTCTTCAACTCGTAGTGGGATGCTGGTCAACAGATCCCACAGTCTGTTGACTAAGCTTAGCAAACTGTCAGATTCCCGAGAAGGTATTTTGTGTTCAAATGCAGCTGAACACACTACAAAAAATGGTGTATTTTAAATACGACAAAAAAGTGTATAGGAAAAAAATAAACCCAAAGCTTTTGGATTTTTTTACTTTTTATTTGTCATTTCTGTTTCAAATGTTGTCAAATTAGGGATCCTTTTTTCTTTTAGGTACCTGCATGCTGTAGCCAATCCTGGTCTCATCACTTTTACTGGACCTTACCTGGACGTTGGAGGGGCGGGCTATGTGGTCACTATTAGCCACACCATCCATGCCTCTAGGTCAGTTGTTTAAGGGTCACATTTCATATTTAAACCTATTGGATCTCAGCCAACAAGATAAGCGATTTAAGTTATAAATGACTATTATTTATTTATTTAATTTTAACTCTTAATTCAAATATTTTAAGAAAACATCTAGACATCTAACTTCTGTTTTTATTGAAAATAAATATTTTTATATGTGTCTGTATATTCCCTGTTTCGGTCCTGTTTTACAACAAGCAGTTTTATTATAATAAAGAAAAAAAAATGCTGAGAAATAACTTGGTCTGTATGTGAGGAGGGGGCCCTTTAAATATATTAAGTTGGAGACATTGGGGTCTTTAAGTCTAAAAGTTTGTGAAGCGCAGGATCGCCACGTTATCATGGTGAAGTGGTTTGAGTGCTTGAATGATCCTAGAAGCTATGTTGTCGGGGGCTATATGTCCGTAGTAGGGTCTCCCAAGTCAAAAAAGGCCTAGGCAACAGGTCAGACAAAGAGCAATCCAAAAACCCCATATGGAGAGGAACACAACTACAATCGTGACGAAGCTGGGGCCCCACCCTGGAGCCTGGAGCCCTGGGGTTGTGTCTCGTATGCGAGCGCCTGGTGGCCGGGTCTTACCCCGAAAGAGCAACGTGAGGCCGCCCTCCCGTGGGCCCACCACCTGCAGGAGGGACCATAAGGGGCCGGTGCTTTGTGAGTTGGGCGGCGGTCAAAGGCAGGGACCTCGACAACCCAATCCTCGGACACAGAATCAGACTGTTTAGAAATAGTTCAAAAGGCAAATACAGTATTATTTGGTCACTTACATTTAGGCGGAATAACAGCACATCTCAGTCGATCCATCGCTGAATGATTCAGTGTTTAGAACGAATCGTTTAAGTCAAAGTTTCCTTAGCCAATGCATAAACATCTAATGAATCTGCCCTATGAACGAATCAATTAAATTAATCTAAACTCAATGACTCACTTATTGAACGCTCACTACTGGCACCTGCTGGCGTTTTAATTTCGTTGAAAAGTATAATTTCCACTATCATTGTTTTTTTTTTTTGTTTTTTTTTAAAAATCTCATAATATAATTTAATGCAGTTGTATTTTCAGTGTAAATGATTTAACTTAAAAACGTACGCTATAGGCTATCACATTATAATAATTTATAGATCAAATGTAAGAATTTTAAATGAAAGTATTAATATGTTTAGTGAGAAAATGAATGAGAAAAATAATAAAGGTAAAAATAAAATGCTGTTGCATTAAATATGAAAGCATACAGATTTAGGTCACAGCTGATAGAAAATGAATAAGAATATTGCTTCAGATTAGGTCATATTTGGTAAATAAATGAATCAGTTATGTGTGTGTATATATACTGTATAAGTCTGATACCATAGATCCCCCCACACCCACATAACAAATCCCAATTTTACCCCTGAATATAGAGAATTAAATTAATAGATCAACTACAATAAAAGCGTTGTACTCGCACTCAAAAGGGTTTTTCCTACAATGAAACCAAAAGCCAATGCTCTACTCTATTAGGCTCCTAAAATGGGTTAAAAACACCTTAGTATATAAATAAAAGTCAAGTAAATTCAACCCAGACTTCAGTTCTGGTCACAAAAACACAAAACTAAAAATGTTTTACATCAAGCTTAGCCTGGGGGTAGCTCTTTTCTCATTGATTCCCACTTTTTTGGGAACAGAAATGCTCTAAAACGGCAGCTTTGCCAGACTACTTTGCTCGCGATATAAAATGTAGCGTCACAGGAAGTATGGGCGGCCCAGGCTACATCAAGCCTAGTATAATACTATCCCTTTAACAGAATTTGAGTAAATAATTTTGTCCCTTTTTCTTACATAACTTACTTTTTCATATATTTGCTGTCTAGTTGAAGAAAGCATAGCATTTGAAGTACGTAATAGTACCTGTTGCAAATGAAAAACAACTGCCTAATCAGTGCCGGGTTGGTACTTGGCACAGTGTGCGCGTGTGTGTGTGTGTGTGTGTATGGTCGTGTGTGTAGAAAAATGATGAAGCTGTTTGAAGCTGGCAGCATTCCAGAATGTCTAGTGTAGATAAAGAGTGTTTTTCTTTCACGTTTTCCAGTCAGTTCTCTCTTAAGAAGAGGAAATGTGACTATGGAGTGTGCGATCTGATCTAAAGCTCTATTGCAGTGACCCATTATACTGTAGATCTCCTCATTCTTCATATTGTTCAACACACTTCTCTGCCTCCTTCCCCAGTTCTCAAAAGGCCTCTGGTTACACAGTAGCGGTTATGGGCATTGATTTCACTCTACGCTACTTCTACAAAGTTTTGTTGGATCTTCTGCCCATCTGCAACCAGGACAAGGGCAACAAAATCCGGTAAGGCCTTCCTACCAAACCCAACCCCCATCTAATTTCTTCTTAAACTCTCTAGTGTCTTCCAAGACCCCAGTGTGCCGGCTGTGGTGTCCAGCGTAGGCCCTGAAGCTATCGATGCCCCACAGAGGCTCTTTAAAGCTCTTTCAAATGAAACTAATCAGATTTGCTTCTGTTGGAAAAGAGGCATTCACTTAGTCTTCTCTGCATGCTTTTAAGCTCCCTCTTTTAAGATAGGAGGACATAGAATGAGAACGATCTGAGGTGGGATCAAGAAACTGTGAGGGAGGGCTGGATGTAGAGAGAGAGAAGGGATGGTGAAGAATGGTGGTGCTTGCCTCTGCGAAAGTTGCCGCAATGATACTAGGGTGTTGTGGCAGTTGTCAAGTTTTTATTATCGCTAGGGCGGTTACTTATGATATTCAGAGAACCGACTTAGCTGATGTTACAAGCCTAGTTGAGTAAGTGTGCACAGAGTTACAGTTTTATACACTACTAAAATATTTGAGCATAACACAATTAAACTCTTTGAAACATATATTTATGGAAATCATCTGACCAGGAAGAATGGTTAAATTGGCTAAATCTTAAATGACTTCTTTATCTTTTAAGCACAGTTGGCTTTCATGCCAGGGTTTAGCAAAAAATACAAATCAAAATGAAATTTCTACTAGTATTTATTTCCAATTTTAAAAGCAGTTATTGAATATTTTATATTTGCATACTTTAAATATGTTATTTAGACTAGTGGCTCTCAAACAGGGAATCAGCAAGGTTCAAGAGAATTACTTCTTTTTTTAAATAAGGCAAAACTGTCTTTAAAATGACATAAAATGAATAAAAATCCAAGATTTCCCCAACTTTTGTTAAATTCAGTAATGAAATTATATAAAAAAAATTGTAATAAAACTTTTATTTTAATTTAATGATACTCTTAAGTTTAATATAATATAATTAATATTGTTGAGGACAGATGGGGTCTTGTAGTCACACACACACACACACACATATATATAATTCATATACAAGTACGATAGTATTGTTTTATTATGATTATTTTTTGTAACGTATTTAAGTGGAAATCTAATTTATATAGTATAAATAATTTATATACTGTAATTTTTCAGATAAGTAATTGAAGGCCTCTCCTGAAAAAGCTGTGCAATTTTCTTTATATTTAATGTCTGTAGCTCAATATTTTTACCCTAAAAAAATAGTAATGCTTGCCTGTGCAAGCAGCGCAAATAAACCATACTGATGCAATATATAAAAGCCAGGGAAGAAACGGAGTACGATTTTCAGGACTGACTGAAAGACACAAAGGGAGATAAGCTGATTAGGGCTGCATTCCAGACACATCCTGTTATGTTAGGTGCCAGTGCCCCCATTTTTCCCTCGCTCCCTTCTTTTCTATCTCTTTTATCCTTCCTTCTCATTCCTCTCTTGCCTGCCTTTTTCTTGCTTCTTAACTCTATTTCTACTCTATTTGTCTGTTTCTTTGTCCCTCTTCACGCTCTCTCCGTCTCTTTATCTGTCTATGCTGTGGAGGCCTCAGTGTTCTTTGAGTTTTCAGTGCTATGGTCATTAAACAGGATTAGTGAAGTGGAATGCTTCAGTGTGCCTCACAATAACCTGAACTGTTCTGAACTGCAGATGGTACCCTGTGAACATACAGGAAGCCATCTACTGTTTCCTTCCACCTTTCCCCTCTAAATGTCGTTTTGGATCTTTGTACAGACTCAGAGTGCTTGATCCTGTTTGTCTTGGTCCTTATGTATGTGTAGGTGTTTTATCATGGAGGACAGAGGCTATCTGGTGGCCCATCCGACCCTGATTGATCCGAAGGGCCACGCTCCAGCTGAACAGCAACATATTACTCACAAGGTAAGGAACTTCTCCATGAAATGTGCATTTTTGCTATGTTTTTGTTCTTTGAAAAAGGACACTTTTTATTCTTCAGCTGCATCATAATCAAAGATTGGTAATGAAACTGAATTGATCATTTTCTCTGGATTTGCTTGACTTTAGGAGCCTCTAGTGGCCAATGACATTCTCAACCACCCCAACTTTGTGAAGAAGAACCTGTGCAACAGTTTCAGTGATCGTACCGTGCAGCGTTTCTACAAATTCAACACCAGCATTGTTGTGAGTGAAGTCTCTTTTGAATTATTTAATATCAGGCTATTGCAAACTTGGTTTAAAGTGACAGTCTTGTCTTTTTTCTACCATGCAAGTATAGTCAGCCTGACGTTTTAGTTATGTTAGCACGCCACCTAGTGGAAATTGTTTTTAGTAGCAGATATAACAGATGTGCTTTCCAGTATAACCGGCTGCACAGTTATAGTTCTGGTGAAGTGAAAGACTTGTTATGGTTGTTAATGGCTTACTGTGTGTTTGTCATTTTAAGGGTGATCTGACAAACCTTGTGCATGGCAGTCACTGCTCAAAGTACCGGCTCACCCGTATCCCAGGAACCAATGCGTTTGCTGGTATTGTGAATGAGACCTGTGACTCACTGGCCTTCTGTGCTTGCAGTACTGTGGATCGTCTCTGTCTTAACTGCCACAGGTGATATTTACAACTTTACTACTAACATGTATTTTCTGCTTGAGTATTTTTAGGATAATTGATGAATAAGTCATTTTTTAAATGCCTCCTATTACAAAACACATCCAACATTTGCCACTTTTTCTTTTCTTTTTCTAAAAATACAATAAAAGGCTTCCAAGCATCTTCAAACACCTTACATCATTATTTTCTTAAGTGGCAAATTCATTACCATTTCTTTAAGCCACCTCTCTATACTTGGTGCCTCCAACATTATCCAATGAAGTACTATAAGTTGTTAAGCTTGTAAAATGCACATATCGATAAATATATATTCTCTTCTTCATAATTTGAGATTTTCAGGATCTCTCCTATACACAATGAAAATACGTTGAAAGAAAGTACCTTTACACGGATTACATTTAGGACAAGTGATATTTTTATTACATTTATTTAGTAATAAGTAGTTTTAACATTTTTTAAATGCCAGTAGGCTTAATCACAGTGATGAATCAAGATTTTAATTTGATAAATCAAACATTTGTGCAGTTCTCAGAATTGATCCAAATGCGATTTTAAAAGTAATTTATCTTATAAAAGCTATTGTTAACAAAACCTGTCAAAAACCTGTATTCAGACCTGCTCAATGTTTTCTCATCTTCCTCAGAATGGAGCAGAACGAATGCGAGTGCCCCTGCGAATGCCCTCTAGAGGTGAATGAATGTACTGGCAACCTCACCAACGCTGAGAACAGGTAAACCGCTGCTGTTTACACCACATTCTTGCATTATTTACCGAAGGTCATGTAGAAGTAGACATTTAAACCCATTTTAACAAGTAATACATGTTGTACACAATGTGTCAGGATGCAAAGGTTACCCCTTAAGTGCTTAGAAAATAGACTGCGACAATATATGATCTAGAAATTAATCACTGGACCACATGTCCAGATTCTCATCAGCATGCACTGGAATGAATCACACTTAGTCACACACACACACACACACTTCTGCCTGTCACTTCATCAAGTTCTTGTTTGTCACGATGAATAGATATCCAGCCACCTGTGTCCTCAATTAGCCATCATTTCAGGATTGTTCCTCAATAGACATTTAGACACAGGTTTGTCGCATTATTCCCAGCTGAGAGATCTCAAAGGCATTTACCTTTCTGTCACTGTGCCATCTGTTCGTTTTAGAGAAAAATCGTACACTTGAATTCTAATAAACATATCCTTTACTATAGAGACCTCCAGTAGAAAAAAGAGGCTGTGTAGCAATAATAACCGTTGATTATTTGTTGTCTGTTGAATGCCGTTGATCAACAGAACAACACTGTTGCCAGAATATTACAAATAATTACAAATAGCTTTGACTTTAATGAGTTACATGTTGTATTTAGGGCCTAACTGACTTGCCTTCCTACTGTGTGCCTGTGTGTGCATAGAAATCCGAGCTGTGACGTGCACCAAGAGCCTTTGTCTTTGACTGTAATTGAACCCAGTCTACAGGACACTCTGCCTCAATGCATCAACACCCGATGCAGCCAACGCTTCACCAGCAGGTACAGCCATATACTGTATCAGTTGTGATCAGCCTACCCTTAGCAGGACCTTAACAGAAACACAGAGTAATGATGTTTCTCCTTTCACTTAAGACAGCCAATCTCACATCACTTATTCACAACCTTTGCTGACCACAACAAGCATGCGTGTTTCTCAAGATCTTACAGTGTCAGCTATCATTAGGGACGGTCGAAATGAAATACTCACAATTAGCTCATGAGTTATCTAACGCAGTCGTACAACATAGACTTGAAGAACCAACTCTATGTTGGTAAGATTTTTACTATTTGGTTCCATTTGTTAACACCAGTTAACTGTAGAAACTAGCAATTCAGATACTTCTAAAGCATTTAATCATCTTTGCTACTGGTGTTTTCAACATTATTAAAAATCCAAAGTTCAATCTGTTAATATTAAGACTTGAACTGATAAGAGTTTACACTCTTTTTTTCACTCGATTTTTCTAAGATTTTTAGTATATTGTTTGAACATATTGCAGATGGTGGGATTGCTTTGGTGAAACAAAAGATGCTTAATTGTTACAAAAGAGTTATTTTAAATAAATTCTGTTCTTTAGTACTTTGTGTTCCTCAAATAATCCTGAAAAATGTGTCATTGTTTTTTACAGAAATATTAAGCAGCTCAACAGTATCATAATGATTTCTGAAGAATCATGTGACACTGTACACTAATGGCTGCTGAAAATGTAGATTTTTCATTACAAGAAATTTTATTTATTTAATTTTTTTTAGTATATTATGTAATATTTGACAGTTTTTTCTGTGTTTTGGATTAAATACAGCCTTGGTAAACGAAAGATTTAAAATATCCCACGTGTGCAATCTCTAAAACATGTCTTTTTTGTATGTTCTGTTTTATTTGTGTGGGTTTAGTGATTGTTTCGGTGTTCTGGACTGTGAGTGGTGTATGGTGGACAGTGATGGGAAGACCCATCTGGATAAGCCTTACTGTGCCCTACAGAAGGAATGTTTTGGAGGCATAGTGGGTGCCAAGAGTCCTTATGTGGATGGAATGGGCATTTTAGGTGAGCTGCTACTTCTGTACTCACACTATTATTGCAGTTTTTTATATATTTTTTCTGTTTATAATACCATATTTATGTCAATTACGTTGATGGGTCTGGAAAATTACTTGTTTCTATTGTTTAGTTTTGTTGTTTTGAAAATATATTCACAGACGTTTGTAATTACACTGACTTCATGAGTCATAAATTGTGCCTTGAGGAAAGTGTGCATACTTTATTTCAATATATTTTTTTATTTCTTTATTTCTTTTCAGATGAGGAGTTGGCTTCGCTGAATATGATCAAGAGTGCACCCGTGGGGCCAGTGGCAGGAGGGATCATGGGATGCATCATGGTGCTGGTGTTGGCTGTGTATGCCTACAGGCACCAGATCCACCGTCGCAGCCATCAGCACATGTCCCCGCTGGCCGCACAGGGTAAGTCTGGACACTTTGAGTCTAAAAGGGATTTTTACAAAGGACTTTTGGGGAAAAAAACAATGTTAGGGCTCGGCATTTAATTGGATTTCAGTTTTCATTTTGGCTTCCGATGATAAGGAAAAAATGGTAATCAAGATACAAATATTATTGTGCCTAACATGCAGTCTACTGCATGATGAGTTGTTATAAGTGTATGAAGCTGCTAAAGAAAGCTCACGCTGTTCCTTAGGTGACTTTATATTTGTGCTTTCCAAGCAGAACACTGACAAGCAAAAGTATATTTTGGGCTTCAGATAGGTGGCTAATAGTCAAATACACACACACAAAAAAATATGTCAAAAGACCTGTGTTGGCATTTATTCATATAAACACGGTCAGTTATGTCTTAAACGAACACGAACAAAACACAAAAGGTAATTGGGTGTGTTATAGCTGTGCATTTAGTCTTAAAGTGACAGCAGCCTAATTTTAATTAAAAAATACATTTACTGCTCCTGACTGAACAACTTTAGTAGTTTTAATAAAAATTAGTATTTATGTCGTTTATACAGTGTCAATATAGCGCTATCTTGAAAAAAACGAAACTCACTCTTGTTTATTGTGATTGCAATTTTGCCATTATCACGCAATTTATTATCTCTGTTTGACTTTGTTGTTATTTGGTTACGTTGTAATTATTTAATACGGAATAAAAAAAGAATCATTAAGGTTATTGAATTAAAGTCCCAGCGCCTGACTCATGTTACTTTTATTATGTGACATATTTCAGAGGGAAACAAGATAATCAAGGATAATAAAATGTAGACCGAGACCTTTTATAATTGAGAATTGATTAGAAAGTGACAAGCGATCAAAGAAGCTGGTGATGTCAGCCCGAAGAAAGAAAATTTGTTTCAGATAAAGAGCAAGTAAAACTCACTTTAATGAGGGAAAAATTATCGAGTGCAGTTTTAAATTGTGCTAGTCCCTGTGCTAATGAGATACTAAAGCACAGCTGACCGCTAAAAGGACCTTAGAAGGATATAAAAGTAATTTAAGGAGCTGAATTCCCCTCTTCCCTTGCAGTTGCTCCCTCATGTCTCAGACCAATTCAGTCTCTATATGTGCATGACTAGGAAGTATAACGTGGTCTGATGCAATATAAATGTTTGAATCGGTCTGTGTTGCAGTTACATAAACTTTCTGATAGAGTCCACTTTAGTCTGAATCTGCATTCTAGAAATAAATAGACTGGAATGCTATACTGTATTCCCTTGAATTGGCTTTCCTCCATTTTTTTATGTTTTGATTTGAGGAGATTTGATTTCTGTCTTCTTTTTTATGAGAGAGACTGTGGAGCAAAGGAGAAGACAATGATATATTACATCAAATCTGTTCAGGATTGCTCCGTCTTTCTAATCTTTTCTTACGTCTATCTGTCTCTCGGTCTCTTTTATCAGAGATGTCTGTCCGAATGTCCAACCTGGATAACGAACGAGATGACAGAGATGAAGACAGTCATGAAGACAGAGGAATAAGTAAGATACCCGCCTCCCTGCCTGGCACGGCTTCACGCGTATTAACACTGAGAACCTTTAATGCTCATTTTAGCATTAGTAATTACACTGAGGGTTTTTATGCACATCAGATCTACCGTATTGTACTTTGTGCCACTAATGCTGTTTTTTCACTGATTTAGTGCATCTGACACCGAATGGATGATAATCCGAGAATTCTTTGTGTACGGTGTGCTGTTTTATTCTCCTAGAGTAAAAAGCGAGCATTCATGCTCACAATGGTACTGTGTCATTCTTGTATGATAATTGCTTCAAACAGCCATGTGGGTTAGTCTGATGTCGTAATTGGGCTCATCTTTAGTGACTATGTTATAATGTGTTCCTGATCGGCATTCTTGTTCCGTTGTACACTGTATAATCAGAAGCATTTTCAATACCATCTGATTTACATCACAACGTTGTTTAAATTAGATTTTGTGCTATGCATAGCTGTAAGGAACTGTAAGAAATCTAAATAACAGTCAGAATGTAAATAAGAATATAGAATGTATATGTTGTAAGTGTTAATTTTCCGAAATTAAGATCGTTCTTGGGACATGGTCTTTACATTCTATCCTAAGGATTTTGACCCATACAATGTATTTTTGGCTATTGCTACAAATATACCCCAGCGACTTAAGACTGGTTTTGTGGTCCAAGG
>JAUCMU010001600.1:0-30715 GCA_032275025.1 Enteromius treurensis | reverse complement strand
CCGTCACGCCCCGGAGCACGACGAGGACACCAGTTCCCCTTTTATTTGAACACTTTATTTTCCCTGTTGGACACTTTCCCTTTCTGTATGTTTTATTTAATAAAAATCTCCTCTCCGAGGCCGTCGCCACACCCACTGTGTCGCGTCGTTGGCTCCTTCCGTTACAGTACATTAACAGAAGGCTGGTGATGCAGATAGATTTCATTTGAACACTACGTTTTTCCAAGCTTGTTTATCAATTGTGACTCTCATAAGGTTGGCATGGTCTCACGTGTCTCCAGTTGATATCAGATTATTGGGACAGCCCCTAGTGCACTTCCTGTAGTTAACTCACTTCATTTGGATGATAGCACAGATTAGATTCTCCACTTGAATGCAGTGCAGAAACAGCCAAAGTAAATGAAGGTGAACCCAGTAAACCTATCTGATTGTAGTTCAGTCTTCAACCAAAACCACTGCCAAAAGCCAAAACCACAGCGTGCACTCCCAAAAGATAAATCCGAGGACCTATTTACATTTCTTTGCACCAATCTTGATCAGGGATATTGTTATCCGATTTGATATATATTTCACATGTACATTTACAAAAGTGTTGCATGAACACGTCAAAGACTAACACAGAACAGAAGAAAATATTGAATAAAGTTGTTGTTTTTGTTTTCTTTGCACACAAAAAGTATTCTTTTAGCTTTATAACATTATTTAACCACTGATGTAACATGGAATATTTTAAAGTTGCCTTATTATGGGTTATGAAATGTTCATATTTTGAATTTGGGAGTCCCAAACAACAAGTTGGCATGCATGCATGGTCAAACAACACTTTGATTTTCTTTTGTTATGCATTTCTTTCTTTTTTTTTTACCTTTTTTGCTCAACAACACCCACAGTCAGTAAACGGCTTACATGCTAAAACTGTATGCTAAATTATACCTGGGCCTCAAGAACCATAAAACTTTTGATGTCTTATAATACACACATCATCCCTACATACTTTATGATTAAAATAAACCACAGTTTGTGTACTGTAATCAGTTTTATCACACCCTCTGACAGTGAAAGAAATTCCTCGATTGACTTATGTGCCGTGTGTATCTCTCAAGCCTTCCCTGTCCCTTGAGTCTGCCCGTGAGAGTCTTGTGTGTGGGTTGTCGGTCTAATTCTTGGAAACCGCACATGTAGTGATGGGTGTGAGAGAGTGAGTGGGGAAAAGAAGGATGGATGAGGTCCAATTGGAGGGAAAAACATGCCTCTCTAGGCTTACACACTGTTCCGCCTACGCTAAAACAGACTGTTCCAGCTTCTCCCGAGAGGGTGGATGGAATGCCAGTGCAAAGGAAGCAACAGTTGCAACTGTTTATCTTGCTGAATCCCTTCTCCTTTTCCCTTACCCTCAACATTTTGAGAGTTTTATTTGTTTTCATCTCATTAGAAGCACTTGCATGTGCTGCTTTTTCCAGCCAAGCAGCCCCAATAAACACTTTTTTAGTTGGGTATTCAGTATTTGATATGTAATTCTCTAAATCTCTAAAAAAATCAGAAATTACTGAGGAAAAAAAAAAAATGTTACTGCTTGCATGAATTAAGAATTCATTCATTATCAGTTTCCACATTTTATTGATTTGTTCCCATGTTTAATAAGTGCATCGTGGTCATGACGTATTAATTTGTTCTGTCATTTTAATTTAGTTAGATAGTGGCCATGACTGAGCTAAAACAAAGAGACAAGTTGTGGGAACAAACTGTACATTCACTAGATTTTCTCCCCCCAGCATGTGATGGTTTGGCTCTGTACAATTGCTTGCAAAAGTTAGATGTAGTAAAATCATAAAAATGCTTTGGTCTAATGTTGCGAGAACTTTGTAAAGATATCACTTTCCCTTTACAAAGTTTCCACAACTCTTGTGGGAACTATTTTTTATGACTTTCATGAATTCTTTCCAATTATGGCACTTGGCATAGCTGTTTCATGAATGAAAATACCTTATACTGAAACCATAAACATCAGCCATCTTTAGTAATGGCCATTAAATTATAAACACAATTCAGACTGATTGATTCTCATATTAAATGCATCCTTTATTAAATACGTTTTCCCTTTAAGTAAGCGCCAGCCCTTTCAGAGGGCCATTCCTTAAGTTTACAGGTCCTGGGACAGAATTTCCATTGATTGACCCTCTTGACTTGAGACTTTAGAGACAGGGTCTGGGACAACCTTCGTCTGATGAAGGCCTTATGAGGGGCTCATGAACCCCACTTAACTAGACTGAAAAAGGGAAATGGGGAAAAAACAGAGACGGTCAGGTAAAACAAGTTTATGATTACACTAATCATTGTTTTGGAATATTCATCATCTCAGCAATGTGTTGTTTGAAGAAAAATGATTTTTTTTTTTATGACAGTGAAGTAAAAACTGAAATATTATACATTTCAACAACCTGACTACACACACACAACTTGTAAAATGCAGTTTAATGGGCTTGCAAGGGTATTATTTTCTGGGTGGTCTGGGGAACATCATCCTTTTGCTCTTAACCTATTGATCTGCTGCCCTTGAATGCATCAAGTTTACTCCTAGTCTACTTATATGATTGTCTCAGAGGTGTATTTACTAATACTGACTTAAAATAAGTAGTGCTGCATTTGCTTACCATTGATACTGAGGGCTCATGATGAGAAAATGACAAGAGCAACAGTGTTTATTTTGCTTAACTAGTAAAATATTGCTCCAGCAATGCCAAGGTCATGGGTTCAATTCCCAGAAAATGTGTGAAGTGGTTATAATCATGGCATTGATTTATCCTCATACTCAATTATCTAGGAGCCACTCCCAATCTGGGTAAATACTCTGTGAAGTAGTCTGCTTCACATGGCACTACCAGGCGAATTGAATCTACTCTGTAATCTCTGAAAATGTTATCTGAATCTGTGCCCTCATGACAGAATGTGCTCTCTTTGCTGAAGTAAATCCTGTCTATTTCACACTGTCTGAGATATTGATTGCCTCATACTGGGACAAGGGGGAATAGTCATTGCACAAAGGGAGTCCCAGATCCCAAGCTTTCTATGCAGGAATGTGGGCTGGAGCCTGGGCAATACCCATAGCGGATCATTTGGTCTTGGTAACTGGGACTCAGCCAGCATTACTGGCCCATAATGCCTGAGAGAGCCATCTGCTCTGTCAATCAATGAGAAATGAAGGATGACTCAGAGAAGATGCCTAAGTTATTAGTATTAGAAACAGGATGTTATGCATTATTATTCACTTGTTATGTAAAAAAAAACAAAAACAAGGTGACACCGGTTCTGGCTTCCCTGAAACACTTGTGGCCAAGGCACAAGAAGACGTGAGCATAAGAAGACATACACGAAAGCTGTAGGGAAGATGTTTTCAGTCAATCAACCAACCAACGATAAAAGCAACATACAACATGAATCCAGAGGTATTTTGGTATACTAACCTGCAATGTTACCAATAGCAATCTACAAAAGCAAATTTGAAAAGTCATAAATGAGCCTTAAAAATGCAAATGTTGGGGGTCGTTCTTATTTTGTCTCAGTTGCTCTAATAAAAGTATTATTTACATCTGTTTGACACGGTGGCCTCTCTTTTTGAAAGACTGGGACTTCTGTTTCTCACCATGTATCTGAATCATCAGAATTGTTAGGCGTTAGTGTTGTTCTGGGTGGTTTGTTTATGCAGCTGTGGATCTCAAAACATTCAGTAAAAAGTTTAGACTGGTCAGGAGCAACTTCACTCCAGGTCATAAATCATAGAAAAAGATAGTGGGAGTGAACAGTTTGTTACATTTGTCATTGGAATCTCTATAGGCCTTTTCAGCATTTGTCCAGACCCTCTAACAGATTGTGTAGACATTTTATGTATTTCCTCTGCCCCTCCCAAGATCCTCTTCCCCTACTGACCAGACCCCAACTGAAATCAGGTCAGTTTTAAAGGAGTAGTTCTTAGGCCTAATCGGTCTAAATGTTTGAGACCACATAATAAAAAATAGATATATAATAATAATTAAATATGGATGTATGTATCAATCTTATTTTCTGTAATTTCTATATATCAAATCTGGTGGGAAATGTATTTTAACCTTTTAATTAAATATTGTACACAAAAAATGCAGAAAATAAGAATTTTCCAATCCTGGCTCATTGGAAGAATATTTGTACATTTTGCAAAGTTAGATTACTTAGCTTCTTGCACATTTTGTATGCTTAAAATATTCAGTCAGTGGTGCTAAAAGAGCATTCAGTTTTATCCAAAACAGATGAATGTGGCAACATTTTATTACGCTGATTGATGCTCTATCATTTGAATATAACATACCACCTACAAAAACCAAAACCACCATAAATGCAAAGCAATCAAATTAAAATATTTGCTAAACCAATCATGTCATTTTAGCTTGCATCTACAAGACTTATTGCTTATTAGAATTGCTCATGTTTCACAGGACTCACTCAAACATTTCAACATTAAGTGCAATCCTGTACCAGGTGGGCTACAAAGCAAGTTTACTATGTCAGAAAAGCCATATGATGCTAGCTACGTGATTCAAACATCAAAATGTATTAGTTTACAACCTGGCACAGTGAGGGAAAAGTCAGTTTTAGTTATTTTTAGTTAACGCAAATAATTAAAAATAGCATTTTCTTTGATTATAAAGGTTTGGGTTTACGTACTGTCAGATAAGTTACGATTGATGGATATTTGGGTTAATTGATTGCACTAGTTTAATCTCGGTTCTCTAGATTTGAATCTTTAACCTGCTGTTTTTGCCGCGACGTATGCACTTTCTCAAAGGTATAAAGTACATTAGCACAAATTATTTATGGAGAACTGTGATTTAGAGACCAGAATCCTATTTTGGACTTTCACAGTGCCACGTAAACCATGTTAGCCCAAAATTCATGCCAGCTCTGCCACAGGAGTGTTTGCAGAGAGCATCACACAAGAAGGCATCTGTGGATTTTATTAGGAAGAATGTTGTGTTGTCATCACTGTTAAAGATCAGATGAACAAGCTGCAGGCATAGCCAGCCACCAAAGCTTGATAAAATACAGTTTATGACTAAAATAATTTCAAATGCATGTGGTTCCAAGAAACAGAGAGACAAAGAAGCTCTAACCTCGCCTCGTTTTATTGGGAGAGCATTTATAAGTAGGCCAGACAGGCTTCTGTGCAATTTTTTGGAGAACAGATAACTATTGTCAGTGATAGCTTCTCTGTCCAGCGCTCTGAATGCAGTGTTTCAAATGCTGTTTGATTCTTCTATTGTTCTGTGGACCAGTAGGGGTGAGTTCATGCACGTTTCGCATGGAGGTCCATACTGCATGCACATGAACCCAGGACCTGTGGGTGTCCTTTTCTGGCTTTTAAGCATTAAGTTCATCCTTTTGTACATTGTCATGCTTCTGTGTGTGGCATTTCAGATGGGATTTTACATCATCTCCCTGTATCTGCACAAAAATCTCTGACAAAGCACATTGCCGGGTACTCTCCAGTATGATTCAAGGAAGAAAGAGCAACAAATAAACATGGATGGGACAAAACGATAAACACAGGGACAGATAAACATTCTTCTCTCAGTGGGTGTATATACTTTCCCCATTGGATCTGGTCTTGATTGCAATAATTGCTCACTCCACCCATTGTTTTGCAGCATAGAGAGTTTGTTTACAGTGTTGATGGTTTACCATGTGTTACTTGAACACATGATTCACATGGTGAGTCTGTATTAACATTCCACTAAAATGTCATAATTTTCACTCAGCCATTAGAACATTAGAACTAGATTTTTTACGAAAGGTGTTGCTACTTTAGGTCATGGCTAGTTGGATTCTTACTGGCTATGTCAAAAAAGCCTATTTTTAAGTACATCCCAAGCATTTATTTGATTTGCTATGATGTATGTTTTTTTTTTTTTTGAAATCTCAGTGTGTCTGGAATCCCATGCTTGATTTGGTGCGGCAAAAATAAGGAAGTTGACCCTTACAGTGGAAGAGCGAACGTCTCTAGGTTATGTATATAACCCCAGTTCCTTTTCAGGAACTCGAGCTGCGTCGACGAGGTGCTATGGGAACGCGGTCACGCTTAGGGCGTTCCCATAGCGTCTTGTCGACGCAGCTCGAGTTCCTGAAAAGGAACTATGACTTTTTATGCTTCTGATAGAAATCCTCTTGTTAAACAGAAACAACAGTGTCTCACCACCCACTGTTCTATGTAGATTTAGGTTCATTTATCATTTTCTTTTAAATTTACTTTTAATCTGCTGGAAATAAACTTTTGACACCACTCTGTTTTGCACTTTTGAGGATGTGGTGGAAGCAAACATCTAAAGCCCAGAAGCTGGAATTCTGAACCAGTTGGAAGCATATCAGACTGAAACGAGACACAGATGTTATTTTAATTATCAAACCTGAAGGCAGTCTGACATCCAGCCCTAAATATAGAGCAGACCAACCGCTTCTCTTCCAAAAGCATAATGACCTGATGTTCCATCCCCGTCCTTCCTGATCTTTTCAGGACATCAAGTGTAGAGATTTCCTGCCTCTAAAACAATGTAAGGTTATTGTTAGCTTACGCATGATCTGAGGGAAAGTCATGGCATTTGACTAAGGAAGTCATGACATTCTTGACTTCAGTTCAGTCTTGTGCTCTACCTATGGAAGAAGAGAATCACATCAAGGTGATTCCTGAGTAGTATTACTGTAATACATGAAGAGTGTGGCATGTGTATTTGTCATGGCAATCTTACACCGTCTTAACTCTTTACATTGCCTTTGCAACCATAAAAACAACAGAAGGCATTTCCTCACCTTTCATCTGCATTTGTTCTCTTGAGGCCCGAAAGGAAATGCCTCACATGGCCTACAGACTCACCTTAATCTTCACAAACATCTTGCATACATCTCTTGGCTTAAACTGTCACTTAACATTAACTTTTATTCAGTTTGATACTATAAGTAGCCTTGTTCATTCTCTACTTATTAAAACATTTAGAGCTGATTGCAACAGTACAGGCTTCCTCGGTGTATTAAAAAAATGTACAATTAAGTGGACTTTTATTTTGTTGATATTATATCATCTGCAAATACATTTCTTGGTTACACTTTATTTTAAGGTGCCTTTATTGGGGTGTAATTATACGCAAATACAAACATGGTTAGAATTATGGTTGGTTTACAGTTATGTGCATGCAATTATACATCATTTACTTTTTTGACCATAGAAAGTACATATTGTGTACTCATCCGGGTCATCTAAGATGTAGATGAGTTTGTTTTCTCAATTGTTTATCATCATTCATTAAACTGTTAATTAATATTACAGCAAAATATATAGATGAAATGTCAGAAAAGTATTTTTGGCATGTTTTGATGTTGTTTGAAAATAGTAATAAAATGTAGAACCAAAATAATTTAATTTGTATTATGTTTATTTTTAATTATTATTATTTAATGGATTACCTTAATCCAGAAAATTGTTCTTCTCCGCCAGCTGTTCTTTAGATGGACTTCTTATTCAGTGAAGAAAACCACCAGATGCCTTGCAGAATCTTCTCACCCATGTTTGGGAACACAATTCTATTTTGAGCAGCTCTACAAGGTTTATTACAGCCAGATTAAACACAGAGGGCTGCCCCTGAATACATGTCTTTTCTTAGCTTTGTGCTCCCTGTCCACTACCTTTCTCTCTTCTCACGTTTCAGGCATTTATTCCTGTTTTTAGAGTCTGACCTGTGCTCTTGTTCCAATGGGATCTCGCTGTGAATTTTCTCAGAGTCTTGCACTTTCCCACACGAACAAGGAAAATATTTAGCACAGTAAATTAGATTGAGTGTACTACCCTTTCTCCAAACATCCATATGACTATTACATTAGCAGGAATTATTATTATCATATGCATGTAGTTTCATTATAAAATGAGTTCATGTCTTTTTTATCTCATTGATGTTTATGACAGACACAGTATCTGTTGATAGAAGGCGTTTTTGGGTAGTATCCATACTTGGAGCATGATCATATTGAGCTGTTTTGGAGTTTTCTCTCACTGTTTGGAACGGTTACAGCTCAGTGGGCTGTGACAACAGAATATTGTAAATTTGGAGACATGACTCCAAATTTAAGTCTACATTAACTAAAGCTCCTGCATAAACACTTAATTAAGGCAGTAGCACCAGGAATCCAGTTCAAGCACTTTTTTTTCTTTCACAAATTGTAATCCAAATCAACAACAAATGGCACACATATGATAGGACCTGATCTATTTATCATTCTCTATTTTGCATGTAAACATGCTTAAAGGGACATTACCTTTTTTAAAAAAAAATAGGCTTATTTTCCAACTCTCCAAAAGCCAAACAGTTTAAACCGAAATGGATAAGACCTATTGTACGGCAGCAAAACAGTAAAACTCAACTATTTTCAAAGAAAGTGGAGTGTTCCTTTAAAGGCGTGTCTATTTGCATCTTGCGTAGCTGAAGTAATGCAGCATGCGGGCTATGCATGAGTTTTAATCAGTGTGCAAAAGTGAGGTCTTGAATGCTAACTCTCTGGCTTGATGTGCGTCATGTGGTTTGGGTTAAGGCTCAAAACTTCAAACAAACAGAATCTGATTGTCTTGCATTTATGTGCATGAGCATATAGCTGTATTTGCGACAGACTGCTATTAGTCAATATCCATCCTCTTAAGGCAGGGAAACCCCTCCATGGCTGGAGCGTGTGGGAGTAGTTTCCTTTCTGTGGGCCTGGCTGGCCTCCTACACTCATCACTGGCCACACAGCAAAATAAGACTGAGGAGGAGGAGACTGAGTTAGAAGAGTTGCGTTCCACAAATAAGATATCCAGCACAGGCTAATTGGAAAAACATGGTTCTACCTACATTTTTGCAAAACCTCAATAACATACCTGTACAAATGAACACTAGGGGCAGTAAAACAAGAACAAACTTTATTCATCTTTCACACAACTTACGATTACAGGGCACATTACAAATTAATAGAGACTTTTACTTGTTAATAGAGATCTTTTAGTGCCACTAACTGGAGATTCTTATATCTGAACTGTCATGATGCTTTTTTGCAGAGTACCTAACATGTAAGCGTCACAAAATGTGCAAGAAAATAGCATTCTATAGAAATATAAAAAAGTATTGACTGGTGGGAATCAAACTCATAACCTTGGCAGTACTAGCAACATGCCGGTTTAATTTTATTTCTTACTGGCTTAATAAAAACATGGTTCTCTAATAAGCATAAAAATACAAACAAATATGGCATAAGTAAGCGATTTCACATTAATGAAATTACATTTGTGGTAGTATTTTAGTATATAAATGCACATACACACATATATAAAATGCTTAATTCATTTTATTATATTTACATTTTATTAATAAAAAATTGGACATACAGTGAAGAATATATGCACTGCATGACACAACTGAAGCACTTGAAACAGTCACTAGATTTTGTACAGAGCTAAAGCCTTACAAACACATAAATCCGCACCGCTGAAGGAAGTCAACATCAGAGCAGTAAAGGACATTGTTAAGGGTCAGTGTACTGACAGGTTAACCTGCAGACGCTGGATAAATAGATCACAGGCTGGACATTGCCCTTAAGAGGTCAGATGACTACTGAATATCTGGCTAGGCTTGGAACAGGATATTGTGGGGCTGAAAGTCATGTTTTTAAAAATAATCCTCCCCTGAATCTCCCCACAATGATGACTATGAGATGGAATGTGTTGCTGATTATATGTTAATAAGCAAGAGAATTTATCTCCGGTATAAACACTCAGACATGCAAGAATGTGATGAGAGACGGTCTGCGCCTCTCAGAGGCACACTTTTATCGGCTCCTTTTTGACATGACTGCAGCTGTTGACAGCCTTTGCACTCTTGTCACTTTTCAGAGCATTGGATTGTGTCCTAATGGAGTCATGACATGCTCTGTTGAGCTTTCTGTCTCCTCGTTTTGGCAGAGCTGTTGGAGGTGACCTTGTCCTCTTTGGCATTTAGAATCGAGGGCTCTGTCTCTCTGATTTCTTGTTTCTGATGACTACATTTCAAATATGCATACAAAATATCAGTCAGTGTTGATATTGTAACCTACAACTAAGACTAAAGCTATTAAAATTATTTTAATTGATAGAAATAAAGCTAAAATAAAATTTGAAAATGTAACCTCTAATTGTCACATCATTAGAATTTCATATTAACGTAGTTTTGAACACTGGCTGGTTATGTACTTGCTAAAATATTGATTTTGGATCATTTTTAACCCCTAGAAAATATGGAGTGCAGCTTTAACTAAAAAAAAAGCAATTAAATAGAAATATACACAATACAATATAAAGTGCAATTTAAAAAAAATGGTTATATGAATAAATGATGTACTAGTATAAATAATGCTAAAATAAGTCTGCCCTAAGTTAATACGGAGTCACGGACTGGTGCATGTGGCTTGCAGGTGTAATCTGTGATCTTCAGAGTAATGGTTTACTACCTACAAAAGAGTCCTGACAGAAAACATGACGTCACATCTCAACCCTTTGATCTGACCAGAGTCATGAGAAAACAGAAAGAAGTGAAGAAAGGTGAGCTGATATAATTACGATTCTTGTCAGTCCTGGCCTCAAGCAATTAAAGTGTGTTTTTAATTCCACTGAGAGCCGAGGAACATGAGTGAGCCAAAAGCTTAATACTGCAAAACATCTGGATTGTGTTAAAAACTCTATGTTTTTGTTGTTGCCATGAATTTTTGCTGTTTTTATTATGACATATATGGTGCATGCTTACGTGCAACATAGGCGTGTAACCAAAAACACAGACAGCAGTGGTGTATTGTAATTCTGTGGGGCCTCCATAAAATATGAAATGGGGCCCGCCCATGAGTAGTGATATCATGAATGAACATTTTTAGTCTTCTTTCTGAATTTTGTCATTTGAACAATTGGAAACTTGCTGTAGTGCATATTATTCAGAAATCATCATTCATCACTAACACATTCCAATAAAGTTTATTTATGAATGAATGAATAAATGAACTAATTGAGGTATTTGAAGAAACAATTGTATGCTTATGTCGATCGAATCAGCATCACATTTGCAGTGGCCACATTAGAGCAAATGTGTAAACTGTAACATGTATAGTGTACAAGTCTGATCGTTGCTGTCGACAGTTTTCTGTTATTGTGGTAATTCATTGTGATTTCGTTTGAATTATGAAGATGATAGCAGTAGCATGATTCATGCATCAGTTGAGTGTAAGCTATGTAGACAAATACACAATGGGGCCTTCTGTCGTTGTTGACTAATGAGGTCATTTCCAGTCCCCTAAGACAGATTCCAGGCGTGTGTAGGACAATGCGTATGGACCGTCTGATGAAGGAATGCTTAGCCTATGGCCTCAGACATTTTCAGTGGCGTGTCAATGTGTACATGTGAAAACAATGGGACATTGAATGGCTGTGTGCGTGTTTAATGTCGGCGACTGTGAGAAATGTCCTCTCTGACTGTGCTGCTGTAATGCTGTGAGCGGATCGCAGTGCAGATGTGCACAGATGTTAGTTAGCAGCCTTATAACAATGCTGCAAATAAGGAGTAGTGATTTCATCCAAAAATGGGATGACCCCAAAGCTGAATCACCAGATTTCCTTCTATTCTCCTTGCTGGAGAGACCTTTTCCTCGCTTGTAGTGCTCTTGGCTGCGGTTGTAGATCCAGATTAGAGTCTTTTGTCAAGTGCTGAGACAAATATGCTCCTGTAATGAATCAGGATTGGTCAGGAAAGCCATGTTTCCTGTTAATATAGGATCTTGCAGTCCTTTATTGAACAAAATTGGAAGTAGCGGTAAGAAGTATCCTCTGGGCGTTTACAATGCAAGCTTCATATTCTTCCTTATCATACCATATAAGACTCAATAGCTATAATAAAAAATGATCAATTATATATATATATATATATATATATATATACAAAAAATTCAGAAAAGTTATTTAAATTTTTTTTATATTAAAATAGAGAGTGCTAATTAGAGGGTCAAATAAAGATTAAAGGGTCAGGCACTGTGAATGATGTGAAGCTCTCAAATTTTTGGATGCATTTACATCTTTTGCAATATGTAAATTCTCCATAAGTGACAAACATAATTAAATCAATCATTTTATTTCCATCTCATATTGAATGCACTATAAACTGCATTGGATGAAAGCATCAACCAAATTCCTGTAAATTTCCCACCCATCCTTTTGAAATATTTCAAAACAGGAAAGTACTGTAAACTGTACAAATCAAGTCATTTTGTGGGTACTTGAACATAATCTTTACATGTTACATTGTGGTCTTTAAACATGTACTTACTAGTATAGTAACAATACATTATGCATAATTACATGCAAATAACCCTAAGCCAAACTCTATTCCTAACCATATAGTAAGCGCATGTAGCTATTTAATATTAAACAGTACTTAAATATATTACACTGTAACAAGGAGACCTTAAAAATGAAGTATAACCCTTTAAATCTAATTTGTGCCAATAAATGTGACCTGAAACGAACATATATGAATTAAAAAGGACTGACACACAAACCACCCATGATTTTTTTCTTTTTTTATTCAAAAGTGATGAAACATCATTCCAGCCTAATTCACTTCTCATAACAGACATCAGTCCTGCTTCTCCATATTAGGTGCATGGCCTAGTTTCTCACACTCTAAACTCTGTTACTTTTATGGGCAGTTTTAGTGTCTTACAGCCTCAATTTCCACCTTAAACCTAATATGTTGCACTTAGCTTTGACTCGCTAATGACATCTTTAGCAGCGCCGTGTTTAATGTGGTAACACTATCTTAACGGCCTCCATATGGCAACTGTAATCGGAGGTCCGTTGACAAGAATGTCATGCCGTAAGCCTGATTTCGCTGCCCTGTTATGGTGTGTTAGAGATAAAGACTGGACATTCTCAAATCCTTCTGCAAATGTCAGTTTATTAAACATGAACGGTTAAAAGGTTTATCGCAATGTGCATTTCTATCTGTAAAGGAAGGAAGCACCCATAAGCTTTACAGATATGAGCAGCAAAAGGCACTGAATGTTACATTTGGCAGGGCACCAACAGGAAAGCTTTTGTTTTAGTTGTTGTCGTTAAAGAAAACAAAAACAACAACAATACTCTTATTCTCTTTAGATAAACGCCCACCCGATAAGTCACCAAAGTAATCAGACAATCTTCAAGTGCCTACGTTTGAACTACAGAAAACAATCCTGTGACTGTCAGACTAATGCTGTCTCATGCTTTGGTGTTTTCTGCTTGTGCATTTCATTTCAGTTTAACATTCCCATGCAAGGCTTATAATTATGATGCCTCTAGAGGAACCAAATGGAATTGGAGGAAAAAAATAATATATATATATATATATATATATATATGTATTTAAATGTAATAATATTGTTTATTTTAAAGTAACTACTGTAATAATGCTATAAATTAATATCATAAATTATATAATACATTACATATACATTAAAATAAATTATAATAATGCTATTGTAATAAATGATAATAAAGCTGTTAAAATTAAAAAAAAAAAAATCATTACAAATGATTTGCCATATATATATATATATATATATATATATATATATATAACTTTTTTTTATTATTTTTCTTTTTTTCATATTCCATTCTTGAACTGCAGATCATATATATATTTTTTATTTTTTATTTTTTTCAATATTCCTAAGCTGATATGTACTGGTATTTTGGTTAAAATAAATATTCTCATATATATAATATTGGTTTAATGTTATAAATCTATATATTTTAGTGTTTTGGGGGTCTTTTCCAGCATTTATTCAGGATTATGTTAAACTATCTAACTTTAAATAATTCAATAATTTATTAAAACCCTGAAAGTTTTCCAAGGCCCCCTAGTGGGAACCTGGTTTTTAGAGAGCAAGCTGATCCCAGATATATCTGTAATGTATTAAGCTATTGTGGACCGTAGCTTTTAGGCAGTATGCTGTGATTTTGAAGAAACAAACAAAAAAGTTTTTGAGGTTTCCCTATGCTAGATTCATGTGACGCTTCTGCGCAGGCAAAAGATCTATTGATAAATCCTAAAATAAGGTTAACTTGTTTTATAACTGTGTGCTCCCAATTAACGCCTTAGTGAATAGCGTTTGCTGACTTTTTAGGTTATATCTTAGATTCATGTGTCAAGTCACCAGATGCGGTTAACAAGAAATGTTCTCACTGTTACATAATGTGTGTGTGACGTGAATTATTTTATACACTGTTAGTTTTACCAGACAGCTGGTATCAGTCTTCCTTCTTTCCACTGCTGTATCGTGTCAATGAGAAAGGCCGGTCTGACATAACACAAAGGCTTTTCTCTCTCTCTCTCTCTCTCATTCTTACATGCAGTGTACATTACATCTGTCTTCCACAGTGTTTAAGCATAAGAAATTCTGTACTGGCTTCTTAGTGCTGAAATACACATGGAGAAAAGCCAAACCGACAGAATCCACCCAAACTGTTTGTACCTCAGGGATTTAGGAGCTTCATTTCACAATCTTTTTACACTCCCCTGCTCTTGCTATCTGCACTCATTAAGTTAAAATACTGAGTGTCACCTCAAAGTGGCCTCTCAGTGCTCCCTCCCTAAAACACCCTCCCTGCAGTCTTTAATTGAACACGTATTTCCCACTCCTCCTTCAGCTATCTTTTTAAGATCTGATTATTTTACAATGACTCTCAGAAGATTTCTTCAGACTTTAAAGAGCATGTACACATCCTGTTCTTTTTTATTAAAACTATTTAAAACATCATTTACTCGTCATTTTGACCTCTTCTGGCTGACTTATGGAATGGTTGAGCACATAAAAGGATTTTTGTCTTGCTTTACAAATTTCTTATTTTTTTCCTCAACCCTTGGTGCTGTGCTGAAAGCTCTTTACCTAATTTGGTGTTCTCTCATTATGCCGTATTATTTGTTTTATTTTTAGCATGCTTTTTTTCCATTAGCACAGCTTTTGTATTTATTTTTGGTATAGTAGTCATCTTCTTTATATTATCTGAGCTTAAGCTTCTGAGGTTTTGAGTAAAATAAATAAATAAATAAATAAAATCATTATTTCTGGATACTTTTGGCAATATTCACTTAACATTGAGGTGCAAAAGATGCTAAATAGATAAATAACAAATATATTTATATAATAACAATACATTTATTCTATATTTTACTTTTGTATTATTATTATTTATTTATTTATTCCAATTATTTCTTGTAAAAAAATATTAAAATGAAACAACTTTAAGCTTAGAACAAGAAAAAAAATCTCATTGGGTAATAAAAAAAAAAATATGTCAAATCCAATATATTTCTTGTTTAAAGTTTAAACTCACTTCATCAGACATTTTTCAAGACTTCATATCTCATGTCTTTGGCTTGTATCTTGTTTTTTTAGATATTTGCACTGGAAAACAAACTAAATGCTGCATACGAAAATCATTGATTTTAGCAGCGCAGGTGCGTTGATGGAGCAATTAATCAATCATAGTGGTATTTATATTTCGCTCTTACCATATTTCCCCACTGCCTCCCAAACATTCACTCTGCATTCATATAAGTGAACACAACGAGCTTAAGGGAGTCAAGAGATGAAAAACAAATGTCAGAAATGGAAACTGGCACACAAAACAAAACAATTGCAATCAGCTCATTTCAGTTGATTAATCATGGAAAACAAGTCAGTTTATTTATTTTTTCTCAGAGTGAAAAAGTCATAGCTCATTTAGAAATACATGTTTATTATACAATATGTCGAAGCCGTAAACTAATTATCAAAGTCGTTTCATTCAAAATATTAGCAACTCAATCCTAAAAGCCAAAGAAACTACATTAGGGTTTATAAAACAGCCTCCTTTCACAAAGACGGTGTCAAATATCTGGTTTTAGTACCAGAAACCGGCAGAGAGGTAATGGTGAGGACAAGTTGTATCTTTGTGTTTTCATGCCCGATTGGTTTTTTTCACTTTCACGGCTTGTTTGTTCTGAGAGCAGTGCAGACCCACCTTAGACAAAACCAGAAGAGAGGCGGTTTATGTATCACAGACCAAACACAGAATCTCACAATAATGCCTTTGAAAGCAATGACTCTCATATTTTCACATCTATAAAAAGCAGTACTTGTTAAGAGTTTTATCAGCACCCTTGTCTGCTTTTGCTATTTTTCTGCTTGTGTCATGTTTGGGTTTGTTGGGATGCAAGACTGACCCGGGAAGGAAACACAAAATTTCCGTTCAAAACAGTTCCCCCTGCTGTGCTGATATAGGCTGCAGATTAGCACGCTGTGATATGAATCGGACGATAGCCATCGCAGGATCTCTGAGTGCTAAAACATACATTCGAAAAATAATGCAACATATACGCATGTACAGAGATCGCACTGCTCATGCGTGATCTGACCTTAGTCATGCGTTGGAGAAACTGGAATGTATGATCCTCAACAGATCTGACTCTGGCCTTCAGAGATCTGCTGGTTGTTTCTAACAGGATGAATGAATTATGACCATTTTCCACGAACAGGGTACAAAACTCAAGTTTACATTCTTGAAATTAGTTGGATGTACTGTTCAAAATGTATGTTCTTTAATGCTTGCCAAGGATAAATTTACATTTACTTAATCACAAGTAACAATAAAATTAATTACAGTAACATGTAATTACAGTAAAAACAGTAATATTGTAAAAATAAAAAAATAATAAGAATATATATAATATATAATAATACAAATATTTTAAAATAATTACATTTTTTGTCTGAATATGTTTTACGATGTAATTTATTCCTGTGATGCTAACATGATTGTTCAGTATCATTACTCCAGTCTTCAGTGTCACATGATCCTTTAGAAACCATTCTGATATTCTGATCTGCACAATTGGTGAATATGTTTATTTATTTTGTTAAAAAAAAATCTAATGACAGCAAACCTTTAAATGGTAGTGTAGCTAAAATATAATACATACTTAAAAAAATAAATGAACAATTAATAAAAAAAAATAAAAAAAATCATTTATATTTGGTACCAGACTGATATTATAAATTGGACTGATACAGTATTTACGGTGGCGGAGAGGTCCAAAACAAATCACAATTCTGAAAACTAAATAACAAATTGTAAACGCAAATCTAAAAAACCAAATAACAAGTCAGAAAACCCAACGACGATAAAATTATATAAAGCTCTCTGCTCAGTCACGCTTGTCAGGAAAGTAAGTGAACGCGAGGTCAGAAGACAACGTTCACTGCACACGACTTTCGGACATGACTGACGGAATTCGCCCCCTTGTGGCAATCCCACAGAATTTTTATTTTGGTCGTATGGATTAACACGGGAGAGAAGCTCATTCTTGCGGTCTCGGAAAATCCATTTCTTTCATTCACCCTGGTGTAAACAAACAACAAAATAAATATTAAAATAATAATTTATTACTTGTTTATGAACAATAAATGTATATGTAAATGTAAATATTTTTAAAATATATATATATATATATAGAGAGAGAGAGAGAGAGAGAGAGTATATTATAATACATATGTATTTCTATATAGATAATACATAAACAAACACAGCATTCATACATATTTTATGTAAACAAAATTTTTATTTTGGATGCAATGAATCGCGATTAATCGTTTGACAACACGAAATATAATAGAATATAATTAGGGTCAGGACTTTAATGCGTTAATTTAGATTAATTACACAATTACTCAAAAATAACGCGTTCAATTTTTTTACGCATTTTAATTGCACTTATTTTTGCACTGCGGAACGTTTCTCACTGGATGAGTTTCGGCAAACCGATTATACTGAAGAACCAACTAGCGTTTCTAATGTTCTGAATGTACTTGAAAGTAGGGATGCACCGATCCAGATCGACCGATATGTTTTGTGCGTTTTGTCAGTAAAGCCGGTCACGTAATCAGCGGTAAATGCCATCAGGTGCGTGATTTAACATTGAGCCATATATACTACACAAGGCCGTTGTCACTGACGAGCTGCACAAATCCACGCTGAAAATGAACATGGTTTTGTGCAGCTCATCAGTGAACAACGGCTGTTTGTAGTATATAAGGCTCAATGTGAAATCACTCACGGCACAATATTGGTCTGTTGGACTTGGTTGAACAAAAATAAACAATATTTTGTTAGCTTTGTAATTGTAAATTACAATTTAGTCAAATTATCACATAATAATGCCATTAATATTTTAGTTGTTGGATAGAGTCAAGATGGCACATGCTAAAACGACCTATTTAATAGCGTTGACAATGAAAACAGCAGTTGTGTCTCTCAAAAAATCTGAGAAGTCCTGAAAAGCGTTACTGGAAAGTGGCGACTTGTTTTAGCGGACTGAGTGAATGCTAAGAAGAAGTAGGTCAGCATGTTAAACAGTTCAAAAACAGACGTGATAGTTTGTGTGTGTGTTTCCTTACAAGACGTCCAGTTCCCTTGCACAAAAGGATACACTTTTGTCTGTGAATTGCTGGACGAATGTCTCTCATTGGCACAGAGATTGCATTTGGGATGTCAGATCTAACGTTACAGCCAGAGCTCGGCCTGTTCACATACAGAAATGACACTCCAGGGATGGCGGGCTTTTGTAGAAATGGCCAGAGTGGGTCACGCCAGAGGCGATATTTGAGACCAAAAGCAATGATTCTCATGGTCCTCAGCACCCACATGCTGATTCAGTTTAGGAGGGCTCAAGGGTGGGGGGAGTATGGTCTTAGGCCGACCCCGGCAGCTGGTGCTAGTCCCCGCCAGACCTGCTTTTCCAGATGTGCAGACATTTGGCTGCCTGCCTCACACGTGAGCGAGAGAACGGCTGCAGTGATAGAGGGATGCGTGGATGGAAGAAATGGGTTCCCAGGGTCCAGTATCATGCTCAGACCAGCTGTCCATCCAGTGATATCTTGTAAGACTTAAGAGGCCTTTATTTGAGTCTTAACAGTAGAACAGGTCTGTTAAATTCTTGGCCCGAAGCCCCTGTTTGAATTTACAGGCCCCTCTCTATGGTATCTGTCATCTTTCAGGATAGACCAAACAATATGTATGCATGCCAACTATCTTTTTTATCTACACGGTAACATACACATGCAATGTATATATGTATGCACTATATTGTGTGTGCTATGATGATTTTCTGCATACATCAGTTCTAATTTCCAAAATTCATGGGACCTCTCTTTTGGGACGAATGATTAGGGAACTATAGCTGTCTCGCCTCATCCCAGGGACCGAGACAGCAGTCCTTTATTGAACACAAAGATGATCTACTACGTTTGTTAAAATGTAAAGTATACATATGAGTATACCGAACAGGACAATGCATACTGTACAACATTAGGCTCCTTTTCCATGTAACAAACGAAGAAATATCAGCTGTGACTTATTTAAGATTCTTATAGCTAACAGCTACACAATCAACTGTAACATATCTTTTTTATAGGAACCCTTTTATTTATAGAAACGCTCCAATCAAACTGATTTGCTTGAAAGAGTCGGACTTTCAAGTGAGAATCGTTTAGGATGAACCAATTCAGTAGAATAAATCAGATTTTCCAAAGTTAGTTATGAAAGAGAATAAACCAATTCACCAGAATGAATTGGACTTTCCAGCATAGGAAAGAAGGCTAATAAAGAGGTTTGTACGTTTATGTCTGCTTGTTGCTTGCACAAGTTTACAATGTACTTGACTCTTGGTTGCGTCACTCACACCAATAATCGTTGGAAAAAGTGGATTGTTTCTGGAAGAGCTGCACTGTTTTTACAGCATTTGAGCCACTTTTCAGCTACTGAAAATCTAGGTAATCTTGGAAGTGTTAGTTAGTCATTTCCCAACACTGCATGGATGCAGAAATAAATAATCCAGACTACTATTACTTCACTTCATGGTTAACTGCGTTATTTGCACTTGTGTTGTTGTGCATTTACCCCTTTAAAATCTTCAAAAAATATCAAGTGCAGTTTTATGAAGCTTACCACAAAAAGAGCAACCTGTGTCTACATCTAACTGAAATCTTATGGCATTTTTTGGCTGAGTGAAATCTATTGTATGTGGGTTATTAGGCAAAAAATATCTTAATTATCTTACTTATTAATGTAAGAGAAGAAATCACTGCAAAAATGAGTCAAAGAAACAAGCAATCACAACTTTAAGCTCAACATTCTTATTGACATTTTTCAAAGAATACATACAAAAATTGCATAAAAAAGTGCATAAATGCAAGCTGTTATTAATTTGTCATTTCTTGTTTCTTGATACACCCTTACATCGCCCATAATGTAGTACAAAGCTCTTTGTCTTGTTAGACGGCTATTCTTATGAACCTGTTGCTGAAGCCAATATAGAGTGCTTACTGCCTCCTAGTGGTTGCGTGTGAACTTGACAGTTATTTTCTGCTTGCAGGGTGGGTGCTCAGGTTCTTCATGTGGTGGATGTGACTGCAGTGGTGTTAAAGGGGCGAAGGTATGTATATTTTCCGCTGATTGCTCCTTTTTAGCTATTGTTTCTGTTAGGCACCTTTACTTGCATTAACTCCCTTATAAAAGGCATTTACTGATGCATATGAAATATATATTTTAGTCATCATCTTTTGTTCATCCTTATTAGGGTGAGGTTGGGCTCCCTGGTATGATGGGCCTTGTTGGATTTCCGGGATTGCCAGGGTCTGAGGGTCCTCCAGGGCCTATGGGACCAAAGGTAAAGTATTATACTCTTTTTGAAGTCATTTTAAAAACAATTAGCTATCCTAAATGGCTATTTTTGAGAATGTGTGGTTGCTACATACTAGTACAGTAATGAAAAATGGCTTTTTTTAAGCACACATTAGTTCAGCAAAACACAAAGTACAAAACATTACCCAAAAGGAGTAAGCTTAAATGAACTAACAATGAATAATACTTATTTGTAGATTTGTAGACAAACGTTTAACATGCACCACATTTTTAACAAGTTGCATAAATGCCAAGTCCTGTCGTGAACCTCTACATGGTGCTGACTAATGGGTTATTTATGCAAACTCTGTGCTAAACTACTTATTGCGTATATTGCATATGCAGTCAGTGAGCTTACTGCTTAACATTTAAATAGCTGGTTAGCCTTCAGTTTGCAGTGCGCTTTTAGGGTTCCTTTAAAGGCCTCCACCATTCCCAGCTTCACTTGTATAGATCTGCTACAGGTTATTATATATGCTTATAACTCTCAGCACGGTATCAGCAGCAAGTTCCTGTACTTGCTTTGCAGCAGCAGCAGAAATAATCTGCAACTATAGCAATAATCAACAGCAGCAGCACGGGCCGTCCTGGGAAGGTTTGTGCAACAGGGTCCTGTGCATAAGTGTACCAGCCATTTTACAAATGGTGCCAAACACTTTGCTGTTATAGCTATACATAACCATATCATTATGTATTGCCAAGGTGACTTAGTAATGACCTTAGCAAGTGTAAAGTAGCAAAGGCAAACATGAATTGCAGTGTTCTTCCAATGTGTTTTTCTGTGTTTCTCCTAGGGTGATTTAGGGGAAGCAGGAGCCCCAGGACTTAAAGGAAACAGAGTAAGTGTCCATAAACATCATGCTATTTAAATATCTTATGTACTAATATAGTCATATTCTGTAAGGCAGCTGAATAAAAAATTAATTCATTTTCACTATAACACATTTTACAGCATTTTTTTATCATAGAGATTTTTCTTCTTGTAGGGCCCAACTGGTTTGGCTGGTTTCCCAGGACATCCAGGTATTCCAGTAAGTAACTTCTTTTCAAAGAAAATGGATCATCATTAATACATTTTAAATTCAAAAACATAAATATTCAGCACTTATATACATTTCTGCTGTTGCTTTATTTTTCTGTAGGGTCTTCCAGGTCTAGAAGGTGCACCAGGACCTCAAGGAATCCCAGGATGCAATGGAACGAAGGTACACCTTGTTTGTTGTTTTTATGCAGTTTTTAATCTTTAAAAAAACAGTGAGTCTATTGGTATGAGCCACTACCTCAGGCGTCTATTTTGAATATCCTGAGTGGGATTAAATGGAGGATTTATTTTGTGTTTTGCAGGGGGAGCGTGGTTTTGATGGAATTCCAGGTTTTCCGGGAGTGCAGGGACCATCGGTATGAGTAGTTTTATGTCATGTGTTACATTATGTGTTATACGGTGTGTTATAATCCAGACCAACAAAATATTTGTGACTTAACAGATATTTTTTCTGACTCTCTCTCAGGGTACTCCAGGTTTTAAGGGAGTAAAGGTATGGAGCAAATTCTAAATTAGTTTTACAATGAGTCATGAACATGGGAGTAAGTGACATTTTGGGTGAAATGGATGCATATATTTGTCAAACGAAAACTCTTGATGAGCTCTACTGGCAAAAGTGTAATGTCCGCCATCAGTGTACAAACTTTTATTATAAACTATTAAAATCAGTACACAAAGTCGTATCAAAGTATGGAAAACGTATGTATCGGCCCTCCTGTAAAGCGAAGTATCACTTATGCCCTTCTTGTTCTCACCGCTCGTTGTTACAGTGATTTTACCACAAGTATGGGTTTTTCTTTAAGGGACAATTTACCATTGGCTTTTTAATTACACGTGGCTGTTTATGAAGCAGAAACACATATATATTTTTTAAATATCTGGGTGCAGTAAAATGCAAAAAGAGTACACACTAATCATTTACACATACAACAACATAAAGCTGGTTGAAGTAAAAAAACCCACAATGGAAGCACAACCAACGTGAAGCATGATGCATGTCTAATACAACTATAGCCAAGCAAAATCAATATAACATACAGCCTTAAGTGCATATTTACTTTTATGAAATGGTGGTAAGATGGTACTTATACTAACTATATAATATAATATAACAGTAATTTAAGGTAGTATAGATCACTAGTTATTTAGAAATGTTTTGAAAATGGTGTAGTAAAGTTTGTGTGTGTTCATATTTTCCTCTCTTAGGGAGATCCAGGTGGTATTATTGGAGCACCCATCCCTCAAAAAGGAGACAGGGGGTTGCCAGGACAACCAGGTTCACCAGTAAGGATTTTAATGCAAATCTTTGTGTTTGTGTTCAAAACATGCATTTATTATTTATACATTCTTGTCTGTTTTATACGTTGACATGTTGTTTCCAAACTCTACCTTATTTTCTTTTAGGGACCAAAAGGAAATTCTGGACAACAAGGGCCAATCGGCCCACCTGGACCATTGGGACCTCCTGTGAGTCTGAAGTTAAAATATCTGAAACACATTGCAGCCTAAACCACAACTAACCAACGCCAGTGAATGTGTTCCTGAATCTCACTTACACCATACAATTTTTCTTTGTAGGGAAGATCTGGTGAACCTGGCCAAAAGGGAGAGCCGGTAACTGTTCTACTCGTCTAAAGTCTTTTGAATATTTTACAACATTTTGATCTAGAAATGACCAGTGTCTGTCCTAACTGTCCTTGTTGTAGGGTGACAGGCTGACGTTTGAGGGTGAGAAGGGACAAAAGGTGAGAACCTATAGGGGAACTTGCAGCATGTGCTTCAGCCAGGCAAACACAAAATGATGAACTACTGTAAACCTGCCTAAGTACTTCCTGCTTATGAACATGACTGGAAACTGACAATATGTTACAAACAATAAGTATAAGCACCAAACTCTCTATCCAATTTGCAGCCCCCACCTGTTGCATCACCAAATCTGTTTGGCATCTTTACAGGTTTAGACTCACTAATTATCATAATCATGTCCCTTTTTTAATTTTAGGGAGAAAAAGGTTTAACTGGTCCCCCCGGTCCACCAGGGACTTCAGTGGGACATGAAGGCCCTGGCACAACCATTTGTAGACCTGGACCACAGGTATGATATCATACATTTTTTATGTGTGTTTTAAGTATCCAGATATGTGGGGGCTACATTTCTTTTATCTAAGTTACATTGTTCAGTGTTCCATGTGTCTTGCATATTTTTTAGGGTGAAACAGGCTCTAAAGGAGAGAAAGGTGTAGAGGTAAGTGGCGGCACATAATTATAACAATGCTAGAAATTCTATTATACATCTTATACGTATATATATATATATATATATATATTAATATATAAATATTAAAATGACATGTATTGTGAAAAGGGTATACAAAAACCATTAATTTTTCCTTTGCCCCAATTTCCAAGGGTGTTTGTGCGCCATATCAACATGGAATGAAAGGTGAACACGGACCACCAGGACCAATCGTAAGTGAACTGTATAACAACACAAAAGTTTACATTAAGCATAAATGACAGCTTTACCTCAGACCTCAAATTTCATACACTGCTAGTGAAAATGTACTTTTCTATTTTAAGAAGATTTATTTCCCCCCCTGTAATCAATTATATTATCAGCACAACAAGTTGAGTCAAACAGTAGTCTGAAGAACATTTTAAGACAGCAGCACTCGTTTCATAAAACCTGCTGATTATCTTCATAGAGCATCTTTTTAAAAAGAGCCATATTATCAGTGTCACTCATTTACTTATATTAAGATTAATAGTCTTAAATAACTGTATTTATTTACAGTATAACTGTATTTCAGTCAAAATTGTGTCTTTTAGGCCTCACTGCAAATCTCATTTTTTCATAGTTATGATTGTTGTCATATTATGATCGTATTTTTAATATTATGTGAAATCTACAGTAAATGTCATTTTATGTTTTTAAAGGGGAAACCAGGGAAAGATGGACAGAATGGAGAAAAGGTATTGTGATTTTGGACAGTGACTTCAGATCTCATCAGTAATGTGTTTTTGTTACATTTGATTGTAGTTAGACATTATCTCTTATTTCAAATACTTGAAATAATAATATAATGAGATTCTTTTTGAATCACTTTGATTGTGAAAGGGGGATCGGGGCTTCCCTGGTACTCCTGGCTATGATGGCTCTAAGGTAAGAAATTACTCCTTTGAATGGTCATGATGTGTGTCTAGACGTACATCTTTTTATATTTATTTATTTTCATGCCTTTTGTTCATGTTAGGGCGACAAAGGAGAAAGAGGACCACCAGGATTTGTAAGTGGTTATCCAACTCCATAAAAACTTAACTCAATACCATCAAAACCACACACTTTTTCCGCACTTCACTCACTTACAACAATATTATGTACTGGTAGTGGCTAATTATAATATTTATCTCACAGGGTGTTGGTCGTCCTGGCCCTCCTGGTCCTCCTGGCCCCGCTGGAGCAGAAGGAGAGACAGGTGATGTCTGCTTAATGTCTTCTCAATATTTGGTTGTCCTGTTGAATTCTTCAGTGTCTTTATTTGCTCATCTGTTTTCTTCATTCATCAGGTTATCCGGGAGAACGTGGAGATCCTGGTCCCCCAGGTGAGTAAGAACACTTTAATTAATTGCTAGAATTAGGTCGGCTTATAATGTCGTAGTTTACAAAACAAGCCTTTTTCTTTATGATCATTGTTTACTGCAGGCAGGTATATTCCTGGTCCTCCTGGTCCTCCTGGCCTCCCTGGAGAGATTGGCCAGAAGGGGTATAAAGGAGCTGATGGACTGTCTCTCGAAGGTCCAAGAGGAGCTGATGGACAACCTGGTCCCCCTGGACCACCAGGACAGATCAGTATGAACATCTTAAATAAAGATAAATAAATAAAAATTTTTGTTATGCTGTAATATCGTTCCACAAACTCATGGAAAGAATGTAGTTACCATGTCATCCTAAAGTGAGACTTGAGATATACATATTTACTACAGTACATCCAGTGGGTGAAAGGTTAATAGTGAGGAGACAAAATGTATAAAGATCCTTGTTTGGTTACTTTGAATGTCAATTCCAAAGTGTTACTGGTGTTGCTATTTTTGTATTAGATGAAAACTGTGATGTTCAAAAAGGAGCTCAAGGCCCTCCTGGACCTCCTGGATTGCAAGGAGAGATAGGACAAAAAGGTGAGGTCATTCAACCTTCCATTTGTTTACTGTAGTTTTGATTTTATCAGAATTTGAGTTTTGCTGCTCTTTCAGGTGATCAAGGTGAAACATGCACAGAGTGCAGTGTTTTCGGTTCACCGGGTTTGCCTGGTCCTCAAGGGCCAAAGGGTCAACAAGGTCAGAAGCAATGAGCAACGTTATGTTTCTAATGTTTGTTCTTTCTGAGATTATGAATCATGCTGGATGTTTTCATTTTTAGGTTATCCTGGACAAGCGGGGACTAAAGGAGAGAAGGGAGTGACAGGAGTTCCTGGACCTTCTGGACTTCCTGTATGTAGAATTTCATCCTAATTACACGTTTTTTACTTAGTATGTCAGTTTTTTGTGGCAACCTGGATACAAATGCATCAGTAGTATACTGAAACCACCTGGCGCACTGCCATGTTTTTTGGACCCTGTGAAGAGCATATTGACTACTGCCCCTTCTTGGTACTTTCCCCTTGCTAGAGATCATGTTCATGCCCGCTTTATCTTGTCAGTCCATTGGAATCATCCTAACCTGATTACCGCACCCCTGGTGATCACTATAAATGTGGATATAAACACCACAGAATCTTGTCAATATAAATTTAACTTTCTTTTTGCTTGTCCTTAAACTTTAGGGTCAAGACGGCTCTCCAGGTTTATTGGGTGCCCCTGGCGCTCACGGTGAGCCCGGTGATGTATTTTTTGCTCCAGGACTGAAAGGAGATAAGGGTTTTCCTGGTACTACTGGAGACAAAGGGCTTCCAGGTATTAATGGGTTACCAGGGAAAGATGGCCAGCCAGGGCAACCTGGACCAAAGGGAGAACCTGTGAGTAAAAATGTTAAAAAATCCACCAAAACAGGCTTGACAAATAGCTATACAGCATTTCTCTTTTACATTTATTTTACAGTGTATCTGAATCACAAAGTCTATATTGCAATGTTTTAGTAATTATGGAATATCTGCTGTTTTGATTAATATATCTTTTTGTGCGATTAGGCTCGATTTGGTATTAAGGGTGATCGTGGCCTGGGTGGAGATCCTGGTGTTCCCGGCCCTTCGGGTGAGAGAGGTCCACCAGGTGTCCCAGGCATAGGTCGGCCAGGTGAAACTGGTGAAAAAGGCTCAGCAGGTTTGCCTGGTGCACCAGGAAAGCCAGGATTACAAGGTCAGTGATTTAGACTTAAAATGTGCTTATACACTGGCTGTCATTGTTCTGCTCTTTACAATAATCACAATTGAGGTATCTTTGTAGGAGTTAAAGGTGATGCTGGTAAAGTTGTAAGTTTACCTGGACCTCAGGGTGCCCCAGGACCTCGTGGAGAGACTGGGCGACCTGGGCTTCAAGGTAAATTCAGTTTATGCTAATGTGTCATCCTTCCAAAAAACTGGACTCAGTGCTCCAATGCAGAGCTGTTTGTGCTGACGTCTCTTTCACTTTATCACCCAGGTGACACAGGTTTTCCAGGTGAACATGGAGTGCCAGGATTCCCAGGAGACAAAGGTGACCCAGGACAACCAGGAATCGGCCTTCCTGGGCTCCCAGGACCAAAAGGCAAGTACCATATACTGTATAGGCTCTGTAAGTGTCAAATTTTGTTTAAATGCGAAGTACATTAATACTCTGCATGTTTAACTGTTAAACCTTAAAGTTCATCATTGATAAAACAGCTATAGAGGCAAAGATTCTAGATTTCTATGAATCCACATGTTAGTCTTTATTCTGGCTGACCTTAGTGAGAATGACTTTTGCAAAAATGGGTGTCAAATTATGTTTCAATTATCTAATCTAGACTCTATCATCTTTCTAATCGCCAATTTCTCTCTCTTCTAGGTCATTCTGGGATTCCAGGGCCTGCTGGAATTCCAGGAGAGCCTGGCAGACCAGGTCAGGATGGCTTGCCTGGTCGTGCAGGGACACCTGGGCAAAAAGTATGATGGTGGATGTCATTTAGACTTTTTCACGTTTTATGGTTGTATAGAAAAGGGTAAGAAAGATCACTTTTTCATTGACCCTAAACTTTAACATATACAGGGTGAACCTGGCAGGGGTCTTCCTGGTCTTAAAGGTGACATAGGTCAGGCAGGATTGCCAGGATTTCCTGGGGAGAAGGGTAATCCTGGAATGCCAGGGGTTCCTGGAACTGAGGGACGTACTGGGCCACCTGGACAACAGGGAATCAAAGGTACATTTACTGTGTTGTCTTCTCATAAAACTGTTAAATAGATTATTTACTAGATGTTCTGAAAGTATTTCCTAAGAGCTTCTAGCAGACAAAGAGGAAGCTGGACCTGTGAACAAAAGAACTGTCTGTGAACCTCATGGTTAATTTAAATAAGTTGAGCTGTTGAGTGGAAATTGTACTTGGTTACATACAACATAATCTTGGTTTCCTGAGATACGGGAAAGAGTTTTGTGCCTCTAAGACGCTATGGTAAAAAGGTATTTTTGTCCTAATCTAAGGCTTTTTTTCAATAACACAGTGTACAGTAACTGCACAGCCATTGGTTTTTGCAGTGATGCTGCACAAACCTATTGCCACAAAGAGCAACAGGTACCGAAAGTCAGTAAGGTAGGGCCCTTCAGAGCCCTCAAAACAGTGGGCAGATCCCATGTAGGGGCAGTGAGGGTGCAAGGTGGATTCAGTCTCCTGTATCCCTTCAAAAACTGACAACTAAGATGTTCCTACCCACCAATTGGCTATAGGAGCATGGGAGGCTGCTATAGCTGCTACGCAGACTTTGAGCATGGAAGGGGAGTGTCCATTATTTAGCAACTCAGGATAAAGGAAGAACAGACAGGAAGGACAATATCACTGATATGTCACAAGAGGTTGGGTCTTTTCTGAGAAAACTGACCATTTAAATGCAAAGTGGTGTCTTGTAGATGGAGCTCTAGCCTCAGAAATAGTGTTAAGAACATGCCTGGAAAGGTTTACAGGCTCCCATTAAGAGACCAGAGGTGCAAAATTCGAGTTGGGGGTGCCATATTGGCAAAGGTCCACGGGGCCGCTACAAGCAGCTGAAAAAGCTCTGAGTACTAATTCCTGAAACCTGCAGAACAGCCTATGCTGCCTGTGCACAGAGGCTATAAAGTGTGACAATTTAAGGACAGTCTGGTGCTTTTGACTCACAACCTTTAAGTAAATTACATTTTCTTATTAAAAGAACCTGCTACTTAGTGTTTTGAGAAGTGAAGGGTAACGCTAGTGCTTGTTGTTTATTGTTTCTCTGATCACAAATGCGGTACTATTTTTATGAGGTGCAATGTAATGCGGAAATGTTATGAGAATCAGTAATTATGTCCTCACTGGATGCAACAAATGCCTCTTTTGTAATGGTTTTATTGTTTTGGTGTCATATTGCTGGGACACTGCATCACGTTATAGTAAGGGGCATAACATTTCCATCAGACGCTTGTGGTATTTGTCCAATTACAACGCAGTGGGTAGCTGGCCAATCAGAGCACACCTCGCTTTTTTAGAAAAAAGAACTTTGTACAAATCAACCCATTTCAGAAGGCAGGGCTTAGAGGAGAAACAATAATGTACAGTATGTGGAAATGTTTTTTGCACCTTAAACTGCATAAACACAAAATACTGTTATTTTTAGCAATATCATTTGACCCCTTTAAGGAAGTCCCAGACAATGATTTCATTGTGTTTTACCTCAAAGTGTAGGAGAGTGTTGGAGAAATGGTTTGATAGAAGGAGATGGGTTCAGTGGGTGCAATAATATTGAATTCATTTTGGATTTGCAGGTAATCCTGGACCACCTGGAGCTCGTGGTACAACGGGGCCTCCTGGTCCTCCGGGGCTTGGAGAACCTGGACCACCTGGACCAATGGGGCCACCTGGTGGCCCTGGACCCCTTGGTGAGGTTTTCTGTTGATTAGCATCAACAAAGATGTACAGTAATTGTCTGCTTAGATCTACACACCTCACATGGTTTGTGACAAACTTAAATGATGTCCTAGGTCGGATCGGTATAAAGGGTGACAAAGGTCCTCAAGGCCTACCCGGTTTAGACATTCCTGGCCCTCCAGGAGACAGGGGTAGCCCTGGTGTCCCAGGTATGCCAGGACCTAAGGGTTTGGCAGGGGAACTAGGACCTCCAGGCAGAGATGGCTTCCCTGGTGAACGTGGTGAGCACCCATTATTACTGGCGATTTCCTGGCCAATGCTTGTATACCTCAAGATGATTCATATTTTTATTTTTATTTTTTTTAGGTCAAAAAGGAGAAATTGGAATTATGGGACTGAAAGGACCCCCTGGACATTTAGGTCCTGTTGGAAAGGCTGGAGAGCCAGGAACCAAAGGTAATAGAACAGACATTTAAACCCTCTGGGGTTAAAGCCAGCACTGGTGCGGTCTGTCTTGTATTTTCTTGATGATCATGAAAAGTTGTAAAAATACTCCATCATTTTTGATTGTACAGATAAGAAAAAGATATCATTTGAAAATGCAATGGGTCTGCTTTTATTTGTGTATAGTCATAATAACAACAAAACAATGTGCTACAAAACAAAGTCTCAAGTCAGTTAATGGCTCACTAAAAAAATTAAGTATTTCTTAATGATATAAATCAGGGGTATTTAAAACCCTCTGGGGTACTTCGGTCAGTACTGACCGGAATTTTTTTTTATAAAAATTATTAAAAATCGTAGCTTCATC